>CAUYQG010056441.1:0-57812 GCA_963574415.1 Tarsius wallacei | reverse complement strand
CACTGTGTCGCCCAGACTGGGGTGCAGTGGCCGCTCCCGGCCACCGCAGCCTCGACCTGCTGGGCTCCGGCAATCCTTCCGCCTCAGCCTTCCAAGTAGCTGGAACTACAGGCGCGCACTACCACGCCGGGCTAATTTTTTTTTATTTATTGTAGAGATGAGGTCTTGCTTGCCCAGGCGGGTCTTGAACCCGCGGGCTCAGGCAATCCACTCACCTCAGCCTCCCAAAGGCACGGGATTACAGGCTGAGCCACCGAGCCCGGCTTCTAATTTCATTTTAATGCTTGTGAAAATTCTGTTTTCCCAACACCATTTATTGAAGAAACTGTCCTTTCTTCATTGTGTGCTCTTGGCATCTTTGTCAGAAATCAATTGACCGTAAATGTGTGGGCTTATTTCTGTGCTCTGTGCTCCGTGTTCCAATGGTAATATGTCTGTTTTTCTGCCAGTACTGTTGTAAAATGGAGTGGGATGTGGTTGTTCCATGGGTTGTTGTTGGCTTTGCCGCAGAAAAGAAATTCAGAGCCAGTCAAAAATATAGTCTAAAAGAAAGTTTATTAGAAAAGAAAACATGTTTAAGAAAGAGCACAGGTGCCCTAAAGGAAAAGATATGCACTTGCTTTGAACAAGAAATGTTGCATAATGTTTACAACTATAATTAAACAAACGATTCCATAAGCTAAGAGTGGAAGGCTACAGGTCTGATCATGAGTTTTGATTACTATCTATTACCCTTTTAGGTAACAGAGACCTAAATAATGAAATCTATTGCCTAAATAGATCTGGGCTTTTCTTAGAACATGGTCCCTTTGCTCTTAGGGTAATTCCTCATTGTTCTTGTGATTTACTGCACTGGTAATTCTGCATTCCAACTGACAAGGTGGTCAAGTCTGATATGCCTCGTTGGCCATATGAAGGTTGTTTGTCAATAAGAAAGATGCCCGAGCATTTAACCTCCCTGTTCCTCGGTTATCTAAATTAGACCTGCCTAAGAAAACTTGCCTAAGCTACATCTAAACTATGTTCTGTATTATCTCTGCCTGCCTCCGTATCATACTGTTTTGATCCCTGTAGCTTTGTAATAGTTTTTGAAGTCAGGTAATGCAATGTTTTTCTTTCTTCGTTTTTTGAATCAATATAAATTTATGAATTCCTGTTTCTGCAAGCAGCCTTGAATTCATTACTTAATAATTTTAGTATTCACATTGTCTCAGATTTTGCCCAGTAACAGCCACATCTTAACTGGCTCCTGTGTCCTTGTGATGTGCTCCTATCATTATTTTGAGCACTTTCTTATCTTCTGGCATAACATGATGTCATTTTGTATTTACCGTTTCTAAGTCCTTGAAGGGAAAAAAAGAATTTTCCCACCGAAATGTTGACTCTTACAGATTTTTATTCTTTTCCTTCATGAAACATTATATATACTTAGTTTCTGTATCTGAAGTTCCAATGTTTGAAGCACTTACATTGATTTATGTATCTGTTTTTTGTATCTCCTAACTTTCACTCATCTTTTTGTCTTTCTTTACTTGTTTACTGATTTTTTTTTATTAGGATTTGATCATCTACCCCAGATCTTTCATTGTGAATTGCTTGTTTTCCTTGGAATTGTTAAGAATTTTTTGACACTTGAGATAAAGGTGGCTTTTATCAGACATTTGATTCTTTCTGGCCTTTAGTGAAACTACCAATGTGGGACTTTTTTCATAATCTTGGCATTGGATTTTTCAGACCATTTAATGTAAATTAAGGCTTTAAAACTTATGAGGGTCAGCTTGTCATTATGAATTATCAGAAGAGTTTTTTTCTTCAACATTATTTGAGATGGGTAATTTTATTGCAATTTACTTGACAGGGAGGGTAGTTTATTTTTAGTTCACTTGGCAATGAATCTGTAGGTCTTCGTTTTTAGCTCTATTGGGAAGTCTTCTATAAGATGTCTTTCCTTTGGTGGGCACTGCACTATGCTCTTGATTCCTAGACTTGTGAATACTTGAAGCCAAAGCTGAAGTTCAGTTTAATTTGACAAATACTCTTTTTTTTTTTTTTCTTTTGAGTTGGAGTCTCATTCTGTCTCCCAGACTGGAGTGCAGTGGCCGCTCCCGGTCGCCACAGCCTCAATCTGCTGGGCTCAGGTGATCCTTCCGCCTCAGCCTTCCAAGCTGGAACTACAGGCACATGCTACCACACCCGGCTAATTTTTGGATTTATTGTAGAGATGAGGTCTCGCCAAGTTGCCCAGGCGGGTCTCGAACCCACGGGTTCAGGCAATCTACTCACCTCAGCCTCCCCAAGCAAGGGATTATAGGCTGAGCCACCGAGCCCGGCTTGGCAAATATTCTTAAGATGAAAGCAAAAACTGAAAAAAAAAAAGTTTTCTTCTTTGCTTTATTTTTTACCAGAGTATTGCTTACTTACTGTCTACCTCATAGTTATAGATTAGAAGAGTATTTTATTTTATTTGTGAGGCAGGGTTTCATTCTGTTTCCCAGGCTGGAGTGCAGTGGCACGATCACAGCTAACCACAGCCTTCAACTCCTGGGCTCAAGGGATTCTCCTGCATCAACCTCCTGGGTAGCTGGGACAACAGGCAAGACCTACGGCACCTGGCACTACAAGAGTATTTTAAAATTCATTCTATTTGGTTTGTTATTGGTTTTCAATGGAAAAACCAGTTTGGGTACCTTATCTCCCATGGTATGAGACTGGAAATAGCCATAATCCTGCTAAGCCTTGGCACTCTGTAACCTGGACCAAAATATTCAACTAGGAAAAATCAAGTAATTGTGTCCTTTTTTTTTTTTTTTGAGTTGAAGTCTCACTCTGTCGCCCAGACTGGAGTGCAGTGGCTGCTCCCGGCCACTGCAGCCTCGACCTGCTGGGCTCCAGCGATCCTTCCTCAGCCTTCTAAGTAGCTGGAACTACAGGCGTGTGCTACCACGCCCGGCTAATTTTTTGATTTATTGTAGAGATGAGGTTTCGCCAAGTTGCCCAGGTAGGTCTTGAACCTGCGGGCTCAGGCAGTCCACTCACCTCAGCCTCCCAAAATGTGGGATTACAGGTTGAGCCACCGAGCCCGGCTAATTGTGTCCTTTTAAAAAGAATAAAAAACATAGGCCAGGTGTGGTGGCTCACCCTCTGTAAGTTCATCACTTTGGGAGGCTAAGGTGGGGGGAAGATTACTTATCTCAGAAATTCAAAAATAGCCTAGACAACATAACGAGACATTGTCTCTACAGAAAATCAAAAACTTAGCTAAGCGTGGTGGTGCACCTGTATCTCCAGCTACTTGACACACTGAAGCGGGAAGATCACCAGAGCCCAGAAGGTCGAGGCTGCAGTGAGCTATGATTGTGCCATTGCACTCCAGCCTGGGTGACAGAGCAAGACTCCAACAAGAAAAAACAAAAAACAAACAAACAAAAAAACCCATAAACATTAATGCAATTTAAGTTACTTCTTTCACTACAGTCTTTTAAAATATGCTTTCAAACATTGATTATATTATTTTTCTTTCTTAAGTGTAATTAATATTTCATCATTCTGTAGGGCTCTACAAATAGTTTTTTGTTTTGCAGAGAGCATCATGAATTCTAGTTGCTTTGTAACCTGATGAAGTTTGAGAACTGCTGACACAGCCAAACTTAATCACTTTAATGTTTTTCATAAGCATCTAGTGCTTTCCTGCTTCTATGACTTGCTTTAACTGTTTCCTATATCCCAAACATTATCCATTTGTTCATGTCCCAATGTCACCATTCCTTTTTTGGCAAATGCTTCAAAAGCTACTACTTCCATAAAGTTTTCCTTTACTCTTCTCTTTTGACTTGTATGAGCAACTTTACTAGTTTGTAAGCTCCTGAAGAACAAACTCCAGAAATGTGTTAACTTTGCTATATATTATGTAGCAGAGTATTCTCACAGTTAGAGTAGGTGGTTCTTCTATATCTATTGAAGGAAATGGGACGATTGAGCAACATAATATACATAATTGTATTTTTACCTACTGGCCTCAATATATGAGGGGGATCCCCCCAACAATGGAATTATCTTCTGGAGGGCAGGCCCCTTGTAGTACACTTGAATTTGTTCCTCTGAATCAGTCAACCAAAGGTTTTATCTAGAAGTTTTGATAAGGTTACATTCCAGTTTGCAGAAGAAACATCCCAAGTTGTGGCAAGCAAGTGTCTGATGCTTCTATCATGACAATGCACCTGCCCTCATTGCACTGAGTGGTCAGCAGTTTTTGACCAAAAGCAGCATGACCCCCATGCCTCACCCTCCCTATTCACCCAATATTACCCTGGGCAACTTTGTTTTTGTTTCCCCGGATGAAAAGAGTCCTCAAAGGAAAACATTTTGCCAGTGTGGAAGAAGTTGAAACTGAAAACAGTGGAAACACTAAAAGACATCAAAATTGATGAGTCCAAAAAAGATTTTGAGCTGTGGAAAAAGCATCTCAGTAGGTGTATTACATCAAGGAGAGTACTTTAAAAATGACTGAAGTTTAAACATGTAAGAATAAATACATCATTTTTTATAAATAAATTTTGGTTTTTGAAGAGGGTCCCTCCCTGTAAGTATTTTAAGTCTTAAAACTGGTTAATTGTGTTTCAATTGAAAGGGTCTTGACTTTGTCCCTTTTAGCAAAACATAACAATCCTCATCAAAACTCAGAAAAAAAGTAGGGTGGGCACGGCTCAGTGGAAACTGATCCCTTCCGCTTACCTTCAGAAATCCATATATGGAATATAGTGTTTATTCTAGACCATGAAATCACCATGTTAGTCTTTGAAAACTAAATGGTGAGAGAATAACTGCAAAAAAAATAATGATCAAATAAATTATCTTTTGTTACAACTTTGACACTCTTGGTGGTGCTCCTTTTGACATTTGCATGCCAAACAAGACCCCCACAAACAAACGATTCTGTACTCCTTTAGCAAGCAAGCGTTGCTCTTGATGCATTTTATAACTTCAGCTAATATAGGAAGAACTTTTCTCTCCATAGGTGGTTTCATGGTAATATCCTTCAAAAGCTCGTATTGTACAATTTAACTTTTTTTTCATTTGTTCTATTAGCTTTTCTTTGACTGGGGGTAGTTTATTCTTCATTTTAACCCACTTATAGAAAAAGACAACTTATATACAGCTAATTAGATATTGTTTTGTTGCATACTAAATCATGTTTATAAAAAGCACCATTGACCTTGTGTTCTCAGAACTAAAAATGTGAGAATAAACTACTATCTAATGGATTTAATTGTATACACTAGAAAAGAGTAATGCCCAGTTTTTATTAATTATTGGGTTGTGGTTTTATGTGGAAGTAACCAGCCTGTGACATTCCCTCATGTTTAACAGCATTTTTGCTGAAAACTTTAATAGACTTAAGTATACTGGAACTAGGGACTGAAATCTTATCTTTCCCTGAACACCAGGGCTGCTTTGTTATGGTGTTTCCATTTGTGGCATAATGAATGTGTAGGACGCTAATGATGTGGTCTCTAGGTGTTCTCCTACTACACAGAGCACTGATAATGAGCTGCGAGTAATCGGGTACGAGTCCCTGAAGATGAATCCTGATTACCTTCGTGGGGCCATTCTGCTCTGCTCCTTTCCTCCTTGATGTTTCTGTAAAGAACATTTGGATTTTGAAGAGAGTATTGTGTATTTGACTTTTAATTAGATTTGCAGTGTGTTGGGTTAATAAACTAGGGCTGCTGCTTCTTCAGTTTCCTCTGAAGGGATGTGCATGAATGTGCCAAGGTGGGTTTGAGAGAAGCGAGAATCGTAACAGGCAGCAGTGGTGGTGGCTCTTCCTTCATGCCCCAGTCCTGAAGGGCAGGCTTATAGTGGCTGAAGGTTGATTTCATCCCATGGTCCGTAGCCACAAATGACTTCTAAGCTGTCAAATACCCGCCAAACTATTACCACTGCTCTCAGAATGAATGAGGCAGTCTCAGAATGAAATGAGAGTTGCCTGCTAGGGCTATCTCAGGGTCCTGGGACTTAGTACTATCTGCTGGCATTCAGGAAACAAATCACCTTGGCTGGCCACACCTATGTACTTACAGTGATCTTAAGGCTGGAATTTTTAGGGACAAGATGGGTTTTGTTTGTTCCCTTTCTGTCTTCTTTCATTTTCCTGCCAATTGGGTCTATGTATTGCCTTTCTTGTGTGTTTACCCGTGCTTTTCTTTTTTTTTCTTTTTTTTTTTTTGAGTTAGAGTCTCACTCTGTCGCCCAGACTGGAGTGCAGTGGCCACTCCCGGCCCCCGCAGCCTCAATCTGCTGGGCTCCGGCGATCCTTCCACCTCAACCTTCCAAGTAGCTGGAACTACAGGCGCGTGCTACCACACCCGGCTAATTTTTTGATTTATTGTAGACATGAGGTCTCACCAAGTTGCTCAGGCGGGTCTCGAACCCACGGGCTCAGCAATCCACTCACCTCAGC
Source organism: Tarsius wallacei (assembly GCA_963574415.1). Classification (NCBI taxonomy): domain Eukaryota; kingdom Metazoa; phylum Chordata; class Mammalia; order Primates; family Tarsiidae; genus Tarsius; species Tarsius wallacei. The sequence continues at coordinate 51,352 of CAUYQG010056441.1, read as the reverse complement.
CTTCCAAGGCGCGGGATTACAGGTTGAGCCACCGAGCCCGGCTTGTGCTTTTTTTTTTTTTTATAGCTTTCAGATTCATCATGGATGGAAGTAGGATGTACTTCAGCATCTTTAACCTATCCTGCCTTTCAATCTAGTGGAGAGCTAATAGAAGGAGAATTACCTTCAAAATCAACCCACAGTGTAGTCTCTGAGCTTTTATTTAATTCAGTGAATCCAGCACATCTCATGTTGTGACCCTACTGTGATGGGCAGCCCTTTACTTATCTTGTAAGAAAATTAGATGTCTAGTTTCTGCTTTGCTCTTATTTCATAATCATAGTTCTTACATAATGGTCTAGATGTTCTTTCTGCTATAATTGTGTGGCTGGCCATCCCTTCCACCTGTCTATCCTGTTTTGTTTTGAATACACTGCTATTCCTCATCTGTGAATCCAAAGATATGACGTATTATGCAGCCATAAAGAAGAACAAAATTATGGACTTCGCAACTACTTGGATGGATTTAGAGTCTATAATACTCAGTGGTCTATCACAGAAACAAAGAACTGAGTACCACATGTTCTCACTCACAAGCAGACCTTGAACATTCGTCATAATACCAAAGAAGGGGATCGGCAGTAGTGGGACACTGCCAGGGGAGGGAGGGGTTAGGGCACATAATATCAATAAGGGTACCTGATCTCAAACCCGGTGAAGTGGGGACCAAAGGGAGACCCAAACTTTACCTGTATGATGACTACTTATCTACCTAATCCTGAATTGTGCCTCACATCTTTAAAATAAAAATTTAAAAACTTTGCCAATTAAAAAACAAACAAATAAAAAACAACAAAGACATGGCATCATTCTCCTGTATCTTCATCAGAATGAGAGAGAGTGTAGGAACTGAGGTAGGCTGAAAACACAAAAGAGGGCAGAGGTTTCCACTCATCCCTCACAGGGATTCTTTATTGGCATAGGTGGGCTCTGGTCCAACTCCTGGCCAACATGAGCATAGACAATGTGGCACAGTTGTTGCTCTGCATCTTATGTGTGACTGCTGCCCCATTTTTGTTTAGCAAGCTGCTATGCCAATTTACTATGCATGTTGTTACATATTCTGCTCTAATTTGACTGCCATTTTGCTTCAGCGAGACGATGATTGTTTATGGCAGGGCTGTAATGTGTTGTCAGCACAGGTTACTCGCTACTTGTTGGCAATGGCCTAACATTGCCTGAGACATGGTGTCACTGTGAAATGGTTTGACAATGTTGAGACTGTAGTTATGTTGAGCAGTAACAACTGTAGAGGTCAAGAAAGGGCATCTAAGAGGAACTGTGTTCATAGGGGAAGGATGGAGAAGGAATACTAAGTAGGACAGTAGTAAATGTCATCAAAGAGCTTCATTTTTATGCAGTTTCCATAACTTGATTTGTTTTCTGTGAACAGTGTTGATTCAGCTGCTGCTAGGGCGTAGAAACACACTTCTGAGTTAGAAATGAATTTGGTTGAGCATGTTCCTGGCTATCGTTTTCTTCTTTGAACACTTTTTAGAAAGTCCTCCAGCCTTCTGAAGAATGCACTAGATTCTTGTGCTTGTATGAGAGTAGGGAACTCTTTGGACCACCTTCACAAGGTTTAATTTTTGGAACATTTATCTAATGTGTATCTTTCTCCTCTGAGGGACCAAGCTGTATAGCCTACCTTAAGTTGTATGAGGATACTGTGAAAATGGCATTTGTGTTCTTGGCTTTAAGAAATCCTCAGAATCTAGTCAAGCATGTGACAACAAATATGCGATGATAGCAGAAACCTTTGTAGATTCTAAGACAGAGTGACCCAAACAGGCTTAATGACCCTTTCAGTAATTTTGAACACATTTTATATTGGTTGCTGGTTATTTTCCCAGAAATCTGTTAAGCTGGATTTCTGGTTTGGCGAGGCAGCCCCAGAAGGAGATCCCACTTCTTACCTCCATGTAGGCATGGTGCAGAACAGTACTGTCATAGAATCCTCTGGAATCTGAGAGAGGTCTGCCATCTCATATTTTTATTATGAGTTACCCTGCAGAAACTCACTATGACCTTCAATTCCTTTTTTCTGTAATTTTTTTTTTTTTTTTTAGAAAGCAGGATTTATTGAGAAGACAGATAAGCTCCCAGAGGGGGAGGGACCTCAGGGGATTGCCTCTTCTGTAATTTTTTAAGCAGGTGATATGGAAAAAACATTAAAATTCGTAGTAATGACAGATTCCAGATATGGGCATCTCTGGGTGGACAATGAAGGCAGCATTTATATTCTGTCCATAATTGGAGAAACCAGAGCAGTTTTGAGCTTGGTGTGCACCTTGCATTTGTCAAAGTGGCTTCCTTCTGGTACCAAATACCTTACTTCTTGAGAGATGTGACCTCTAGGACCTCCCTAACCCCTTTCTTTAATTTTATGTACAAGTTCAGAGCTGGGACAAGAGCAGACTTTTTTTTTAAGAGGAAAAAAAGACCATTCAGTTTTTAAACTTGATTATTAATGTGTTCTACCTCATCAGGAAAGAGGAGTACAACTGAATTGACAATCAGTGAGTGGCATTGACTTAGCTTGTTATCATGTCAAGGACCTGGCATGCCTATTGAGGAGGGCCTCTGTGTATTCTGTCCTCACCAAGCTTAATTTCTTCTCCCATTGGTGGTTCTGCCAGATTCTTTGCTGTTGATGTTCATGCCAGGTCCATGGTGCTTATGCCAAAGCCTTTGACAGAATAATGAGTCAAATCTGATATCAGTCACCCTAGCAGATGCCTCCTTGTTGACCACTTCCTATCATGGATGGGCTGAGAATAATAGTGTCTGATAAGAGCTTTTAGGACCTCTTAGATGCCCTTTTCTGTGAATGCTGAGTGTTGACATTACTCCAGTTTGAATCAGATCATTTAGAGCCCTTTTTTTGCTTGGATCTTCAATGGTATTGACTCATTTTTTTCCTGGCCTCATGTTAGTGGGGAAAATAGGTGCCAACTAGTTTGAGCGAAGTCAAAATAAATATCTTTTAAGTGTGGGTACTTAGAGAAAGAATCCTTGATTAAAACTGTGAATCAAGGGATTTGTTCTAATTTGGCATTTTTAATGAATTCTTTTATATTTTCTAATAAAGCATCTTATGTGTTGCCTTAGTATGTTTTCTGTTGCTTATAACAGAATATCTGAAACTAGGTAACTTATAAAGAAAAGGAATTTATTTCCTATGGTTATGGAGGCTGAGAACTCCAATTACAAGGGGCTGAATCTAGTGAGAGCCTTCTTGCTGTTGAGGACCCTCTGAAGAGTCCTGAGACAGTACAGGATATCACATACACACAGGGGGCTGTCGCTCTTCCTCTTCTTATAAAGTCACCAGTTCTTCTCCCATGATGACCCACTAATCCATAAATCCATGGGTGGATTAATTCATCCATCAAGTCAGAACACTCAGCATACAATCACTTCTTAAAGGCCCCATTTCTCAATACTGCCACATTATAGATTATGTTTCAACTTGAGTTTTGGAGAGGACATCCAAACCATAGCATATATTTATACCCTACAATATAGGAGTTCCATGCCTAAGTATTTACCCAAGAGAAGTGAAAACATATGCCCACACACAAAGACTTGTACACTTTTCATAATAGCCAAAACCTGGAAAGAAGCAATGTCCGCTAGTAGGTGAAAATTATGGTAGATAATGGTTATTACTCAGCATGAAAAAGTCTATTGATATTCACAACAACATGGATTAATTTCAGAAACATTGTGCTGGAAAAGAAGTAAACACAAAAAAGTACATACTCAATGATTCCACTTACATGAAAGTCTGGAACAGAAAGATAGAAAGTAGATCCATGTTTACCTGGGACCAGGGATGGGGACATTGGCTATGAAGTGGCATGAGGGAACATTATTATGTACGATGGAAATGTTCTGTTTCTTGATTGTAGTAGTAGTTACATACATATAGATATATTCATCAGAACTCATCAAACTGCACACCTCAAGTGGGTGCATTTTTTCCTTTGTGTGTATTATACCTCAAGTATAATGAAGATGCTCAACATCACTGATCATCAGACAAATGCAAATCAAAACCACAATGAGATACCATTTCACACCAGTCAGAATCGCTATTACTAATAAATCATGAAACAACAGATGTTGAGGAGGTTTTAGCGATAAGGAAATGCTCATAGATTCTTGGTGGGATGCAAACTAATTCAAACTGTGCAAAGCAGTTCAGAGATTTCTCAAATAACGAAAAGTAGACTTACTGTTCAATCCAGTAATGCCACTACTGGGTATATATTCAAAGGAGCGTATGTTTATTGCAGCACTAGTCATAATAACAAAAACATGGAACCAACCTCCATTCCTTTCAACAGTGGATTGGGTAAATAAAATGTGGTACATGTATACCATAGAATACTACGTAGCCATAAAAAAGAACAAAACACGTCCTTTATTGGCAACATGGATGCAGCTGGAGGTCATTATTCTAAGCAAATTAACACAAAAACAGAAAACCATATATCACATGTTCTCACTTATAAGTGCAAGTAAACACTGGACCCACACAGACATGAAAATGGGAAAACAGATGCTGGGAACTCCTAAAAGAGAGAGGGAGGGTGGGGGACAAGGACTGAAAAACTGGGTCCCTAAAAGGTGGCATGTGCCTGTAGTTCCAGCTACTTGGAAGGCTGAGGTGGAAGGATTGCCTAAGCCCAGTAGGTCAGGGTGTGGTGTCCGTGGGCGTGCCACTGCACTCCAGCCTGGGCAACAGAGTGAGACTCCTACTCAAAAAGAAAAGAAAAACTGGGTCCCATGCTCATTGTCTGGGTGACATTTTCAATAGAAGCCCAAACCTCACTATCTTGCAGTATACTCACAAACCTGCACATGTTCCCCTTGAATCTAAAATTCAAAAAAAAAAGTTCTAATCACACTTGCTATATAGAGAGGGACCAGAGAAAATATTATGCATTACTTCTCTCCACTCTCATATGTATACCTTGATCAAGGCATTTATGTCACCATATTGAAATGAATGATTTGTATATAACCTTCTGTAAAGGACTCAGCTGGACCCAAATTAATGGGCCTAGTAAAATTCTGAATCTCATTTGTTCCTATTTTGTCCTCCTTACTGTTGTTATCTTTGCTGTTATTTGTAGGGCTTGAATCAGTGAATTATGAATTCAGACAATACATTGGGAGCTTAGGAGGAAAGTAGAATCCTGGCCTCAGGAGTAGCCCTTTGATCATGAATGGCTGTGACTGCCATTTTGTTCTCTAAATAATGCTTGATAGGACTCCTGTCTTTATATTGTCTGTTTGACTGATAGTTTTTCTCTTACCATTTTGGTTTTCAGTAAAAGAGAAAATTTTATTTTCATGCTATTAACTTTTTACTGAAGAGAGTACAGCAGGCATGTTAAAGCACATAAAGTATAGTACATTAATTGAAAATATTTCACTGATATATTGTAAAACATTATTTAATAACCTATACACCCTTTAAAAAGCAGGTGAAGAATTATATGGCTAGTGTTTTTAATAATTAATTTATTTGATATTTTAAGTTTTTAATGTGTTTCTTTTTTTTTCTTTTTTTTTTTTTTGAGTCAGAGTCTCACTCTGTCACCCTGGCTGGAATGTAGTGGCATACTCACAGCCACTGCAGCCTTGACCTGCTGGGCTCAGGAGATCCTTTCATTTCAGCCTTCCAAGTAGCTGGAACTGCAGGTGTGAGCCTCCATGCCTGGCTAATTTTTAAATTTTCTTTATAGAGACAAGGTCTCGCCAAGTTGCCCAGGCTGATCTTGAACCCCTGGGTAATCCTTTTGCCTCTGCCTCCAAAGTGCTGGGATTACAGGCATAAGCCACCGTACCCAGCCTTTAATAGATTTTTTTTAAAGAGCTGATGTCTTATTTGTTATTGTGAAACTGACTTTTTTTTCTCCTCATCTTAACCTTGTTTTATATATCAAAGTAAAGGACAGATTTAAAACTTATTTGGAGTATGACTGAATCTTCAAAAAGTTATCAAGTATTTAGAAACTAATTTTATGAAGTATATGCTTTATAAATGGTAGCAGTACAATTTATAACTATTATATCTGAAATCCCTGGATTAAGATATTCATTACTAAAAAAAAGTAAAAATGAAGTTTGAAAAGTTATCTGTTGAATTAAAACCAAATGTTTTGATAATACATACGAAGATGATTACAAACAGGCCCCTTCTTAATAACAGTCATAATGTTAGCCCCCTGCATTTATAATGAGGGTAATCCTGGATGACTGAGGATTGGATCTGGGACCCTTGGAACCCACTTTGAAATTTATATTTATGGATATGAAATACAATCATAGGACATTTATTACATTTATCAAGTTTGGAGACTTCCAAAGACATTTACTTGACAAATATTCAAAAATTGCAGTAAATACGACTAGTTAAGTTTTGGCCCTGTGTGTTTGCATAAATGTTATCTATTAGGAAATACATTTAAGAAAAGTAGAAGGAATTTTATGTTCCAGTAGTTCTAGAACAATTTTGTTCTTTTAGCAGTGGCAATCACCTAAAGTAGCTGTCCATCAGTTAAAAGTTAACTGAGTATTTTGGATCAAACAACAAATTAGAGTTCTTCTCATCTAATCTTTATTTTATATAGGGATATCCATTATAACATCCTTGGGTCAGCGTAGTGCATCTTATGTTAAGTTTTGTCTCTAATGAATATTTACATTACATAAATGGGAAAATTGGTAGGTCCCCTTGGTAGAAACATGATATTGATATTTTTAAAGTAAACTTAAATAGGTCAGAATTTTTATCCTCTAGAGAAAATTTCACGTTTGATTAAATAGTTTACATAAACTTAATCTTTTTCTGCAAGATGCATTATAATCTCAGATATTATTCATGTAGCTATTCCTCTGTGAACCATAAAATGTTCATTTCTTCAGAATGAATATGAAGCTCAAAGCATTAGTGGTCTTAAGAGCATAAAAACTTTATTGCTTTGTGCTTAACATTTTTCAAGTAACTTTGGAAAGCCGAAACAAATTTTGCATTTAGATTAATGGAAGATGTTTTCCATTTGAAGGAACTGGCAAGGGAGCAACAATAACAAAAATCCCCGAAGGTTAAAAATGTAGTGCTTTTGATTCTTACCAGAACTGTGTTAGCAGAACAATCATTTCTCAGCATGGAAAGGTATCATAATTGGTCTATACAGTGGCAATACTGAAAACGAGTATGCTTCAGAGAAAGCTAATATGACTCTACTTAATAATTTCCTTCAAGAGCCTGAATTTGAATGTATATTCCACCCAGCTTGAGGCAAACAATTCGTTCCTATAAGTTCTAGTAGAAGTTACCAGGGGGTCATGCAATTTATTTTTGTCTTGTAGTTTTCAAAACTGTGTAGAACTAAAGACACACTCACTTGCAGTGTTCCAATAGTAATTTGATCCAATTGGCAATACTGCCTTCTCTTCTCCCCAATTCTATTATGTTGGAAGAGTAGAAGCTTCATAAAATATTGTGACAAAGAAATTCTTCCTAGAGATGTTTCTTCTTTGTGTTTGAACCTCTGCTCCACTTGTGAATGTTTTCATTCTTTAGCAAGCTGCTGGCCAAAATGAACTTTTTTTTCTGTTGTGTGTCTCTTCTTAAATGGGATGTTATTTGTCCTTTTCACTGAGATTACCTAGTTTCTCACTCTGTTTCTTTGTGCTAATATTTTGGCTGTGGGACTAATTTTATTTATTTTTATTTTATTTTATTTTAGAGACGTGGGGTACAAGTCAGGATTAGATACATAAGTAATCTATATGCAGGTGAAGTTTGGGCTTCCAACTGGTCCTCACTTTACCTGGTTTAGAGGACCAGGTCCCTTTATGTTGCCACGTGCACCCCACCTCCTTTGGCAGTGTCCCACTACTGCTGATATCTTCCTTGTGTTATTGTGGTTAATGTTCAGGTCCCCCACTAATGAGTGAGAACATGTGCGATTTAGTTTTTGTTTCTGTGGTAGATCACTAAGTACGATGGTCTTCAACTCCATCCATTTTGCTGCCAAGTCCATGATTTTGTCCTTCTTTGTGGCTGTGTAATATTCCACCATGTATGTGTGCTATATTTTCTTTATCCAGTCCACTTCCGATGGGCAATAGGGTCGGTTCCATGTTTTTGCTATTGTGAATAGTGCAACAATAAACATGTATGCACAGGGATCTTTTTTGGGAGAATGGTTTCTGTTCCTCTAGGTGTATTCCCAGAAGGGAGATTGCTGGATTATATGGAAGGACAGTTTCTAACTCCTTTAGAAATTGCCACACTATTTTCCATAGAGGTTGAACTAGTTTGCACTCCCACCAACAGTGTAGAAGAGTACTCTTTTTTGCACACCTGCACCAGCATCTGTGTTTTTTTTTTTTTTTAATTAATGACAGCCATCCTTACTAGAGTTAGGTGGTATCTCAGTGTGGTTTTGATTTGCATTTCTCTGATGATTAGGGAGGCTGAACATTTTTTTCATGTATCTGTTGTCTTCTTTTGAGAATTGTCTACTTATGGCCTCTGGCTTTGGAACTAATTTTAAAGCCCTACTGCAGAAGAGAAAGGTCTATAATTGGAGAATGATGAGCAATACGAAAACTTTTTCTTTCCCTTGAAGAAGTGACAGTTTTAGGGCAATGAGCATAGATGTTAGAGGATGAGGGACACAGAGATGGATCAAGTATCAGCAGGGATACGGGTCTCTTTATTGCAAATATTGGTAACAGGGATGAGGAAAAAAAATAGCGAAATTTTTGTCCAGAGATTCAAGGATGCTTAGACACTTCAACACTTCCATTTCTGTTCTTTTTTTTTTTTTCTAAAGACATGACAGTAAGTTGAAGGTCAAGTTATCTTAAACTTTAATCAAGGTGTGGCCTCTGGAATCATATCAAACATTAGAGTTCTGTACATTTCCTTTAATTTGTCTCTTGTTCTCCAAATGTATCTAATTACTTGTGGTTAGTGAATTTTTAAAATAGCATGTATTATCTTAAGTGAGAGATATAAGATTTTCAGTGTTTATCTAAAAACACAAGGATTTAAAATAATTTCATAATAATACTCACTGCTAATTCTTATAGGTGAAACAATAAATAAGAAGTGGGGGAGACTAGGATACATAGTAGGTTTACAGATAGCCACAGTTTACAAAACATGGTGGTAAGGCTGTTACATGATGAAATCTAATACCCACATGAAAGCAACTATTGCTGGCTAGTTTCCTGTGAATGATGAACACACTTTGTCTTTCTTTTTTTTTTTTTTATGTAATAAGCTAGCATATTTCCTAAGTAGCTATTTGCTAAGTAAAAATGAGTGATATAGTATGGAATTAAGGCAGTGATATAAAAATAATCACTGAAGAGAAAAAATGTGTGTGTGTGTGTGTATTTGCTTCAGTCTCTTCTTCTACTGAACTTTTTTTAGATCAGTTCTCCGAATGAGAAGACAAATTCTTGGGGGTTTTTTTGTTTGTTTGTTTGTTTTGCTAATTCTTTGCAATCTGTAGTAGGGCTACTAATAAGGAAAATATATAAAATATAGGTACCAAGAGGATGAGGGAGGAGCATGAAGGCAAGTGGCTAATAAGCAGAAATATTATTTACTTTAATGTATTTTATTTTAAAATTGTAGGATACAGTTCAGGATTAGGTATGCAAGTGGACATCATACACGTAAAGTTTGGACTTCCCCTTGGCTCTCACTTTGCCTAGTTTGAGATCAGGTACCCTTATTGATGTTGTGTTCCCTACCCCTCACCCCAGCAGTATCCCACTACTGCCAAAGCCTTATAGTATTGTGGTAAATGTCCAGGGTCTACTTACAAGTGAGAACACTCAATATTCTGTTCTTTGTTTCTGTGATAGAGCACTGAGTATTATTGACTCTGAATTCATCCAAGTTGCTGCCAAGTCCATATGTTTATCCTTCTTTATGGCTATGTAATATTCCATTATGTATATGTACCGCATTTTTTTACCCAGTGAAGTTTTGATGGGCAACACAGTTGATTCCATGTTTTTGCTATTGTGAATAGTGCTGCAATAAACATGCGTGTGCAGGTATCTTTTTTGTAGAATGATTTGAGTTCCTCCAGGTATATTCCCCCGGTAGGGGGATTGCTGGGTCATATGGAAGGACAGTTTCTAGTTTAGAAATATGTTTTCCATAGAGATTTAACTAGTTTGCATTCCCACCAGCAGTGCAAAAGTATTCCCCTTTCTCCACATTCTTGCCAGCTTCTGGTGTTTGTTTTTATTAACTGGGGTTCGGTGTTATCTCAATGTGGTTTTGATTTGCATTTCTGTGATAATTAGTGAGGCTGAGCACTTTTTCTTGTGTCTGTTGGCTGCCTGTATATCTTCTTTTGAGAAGTGTCTATTCATGTCTTTTGCCCACTTTTAAATGGGGCTGTTTGTTTTTTTTCCTTTCAGCACATTTGTGTTCCTTGTAGATTCTGGGTGTTGGGCCTTTTCAGATATATAGTTGGCAGATATTTTTTCCCATTCTGTGGGCTGTCTCCTTGCTCTTTTAATGGTTTCTTTTGCTTCGCAAGGGCTTTTCAGCTTGGTGAGTTCCCACTTGTCTATCTTATCTCTTATGGCATGGACACCTGTGGTTTTGCTCAAGAATTGGTTGCCTACTCTGATTTCTATAAGGGTGTCTCCTGCATTTTCTAAGATTCTTATAGTTTGAGGTTTTATGTTTACGTCTTTGATCCATTTAGAATTGACTTTTGTGTATGGTGACAGATAGGGGTCCTGTTTCAATCTTCATCTGGGCAGCCAGTTTTCTCAGCACCATTTACTGAATAGGTTCTCCTCTCCCCAGTGGTTGTTGGTGGAGGGTTTGTCGAAGATGAGTTGGTCGAGGAATTGAGGCTTTGCTTCTGGAATCCCTATCCTGTTCCATTGGCCCATATGCCTGTTCTTGTATCAATACCAGAGTGTTTTGATTATTGTAGCCTTATAGTAAAGTTTAAAGTCTAGAAGTGTGATACCTCCCGCTTTGTTTCTTTTGCTAAGGCTTGTTTTGGCTATTCATGATTGTTTATGCTTCTGTATCAATTTCTGTATTATCATTTCCAGGACTGAGAAGAATGATGTTAGTAATTTAATGGGTATTGCATTGAATCTATAGATTGCCTTTGGTAGGATGGACATCTTAACAATGTTGGTTCTTCTTATCCATGAGAATGGAATATTTTTCCATTTGTTTGTGTCTTCTTGGATTTCTTTGAGCAATATTTGCAGTTTTCATTGTAAAGGTCTTTCATTTCTCTGGTTAGGAAGATGCCGAGGTGTTTCATTTTTTTGGTGGCTATTGTGAATGGGATTATGCTTTTTATTTGGTTCTCTGCCTGTTTGTTGTTGGTGTATAAGAATTTAACTGTCTTTCACACATTTATTTTGTACCTCGAGATTTTGCCAAAGTCCTTTATCAGTGCAAGAAGGTTTTTGACAGATTCTTTTGTATTTTCAAAGGCAGAAATATTAATCCCTGAATGACTAGGATATTGAATATTGAATGAGACTGAAAGCATTATATTATAGTCTTACTTAGACCTGAACACTGACTACTTGAGAAGTATAGTTTTTCTTAACTTAAATGTGGCTCATTTATGGGAAACTGCCATTAAATGCCATTCAAATCTATTTTGACAATTAACTCAGACTTTTGAAGTAAGTAGAATAAATCAATTTCTTCCTCAGAAAGGCCCAGATCAACTAAAGTCGCTGTATAAATTATGTAGTTTGTGAATGATGTTCACTGATGAATGATGTTCACTACAGGTGAATGGTGCTCACTGAGTTGTGCACGGCACAACCTGCAAAACTGTATGAGACAACCTAGCAATTCCACTCCTAGGTTTATACCACAGAGAATTGAAAATACATGTTTTTAAAAAACTTGTACAGAATGTTTATAGTAGCATTATTCATAATAGCCAAAAAATGGAAATATTCCAAATGTTTATCATCTGATAAATAAATGAACAATATGTGATATATTCATATCATAGAATATTACTTAGACATACAAAAGGAATGGAGAACTGATACATACTACAACAAGGATGAACTTTTGAAATATTACACTGAGTAAAAGAAGTCAGACACAAAAAGACACATATTGTATGATTACGTTTAGATACGAAATATCTAGAATAGGTAAATCCATTGCTAATTATTGGAATAGGGAATGACTGCTTAGTGGGTACAGAGTTTTATTTTTGGAGTGATGAAAATATTCTGGAATTAGATAGTGGTAGTAGTTGCACAACGTTGCAAAATACTAAAAGCCCTGTGAAATGTGCAGTTTAAAATGATTAAAATGATGAATTTTGTGTTATGTGAATCTTATCTCAATTAAAAAATCAGTACACGAATAATATTTTTTAAAAAGTCATTAGGGACTGACTGTAAATGGGCATGAGAGAACTTTTATGGCGTGATAGAACTGTTATAAATCTAAATTGTGGCAACGGTTACACAACTACTTAAATTTATAAAAAGTTATCAAAATGGACTCTTAAAATGTGGATGTATTTATTCAGTACAATTATACCTCAGTAATATTGCTTAAATACTGTATGAGGCAGTATTGAAATCAGTGCCATTGTCTGAGTTTCAGAAGTATCAAAGGAGAGAGTTTACCCAATGTGAATTTATCATGAATTTGGTGCTTTATTTCCTTTAATTTAACAAGAGTATGAGATGCAGAGATATGGCAGCACTTTCATGTTGAGTTTCCTGCTCTGAGCCATGGCCCGTTTGCTATTTGCTAATTGCCTGCCTGTCTGAAAATGGACATGTTTCTTCACACTGACTGTAAACTCTATTGTTGATGGCACCGCAATAACCGAACAACTTTCTTCTGTGCAGATAAGCTGCTTCACTGATATTTGTAAATCAAATTGTATCTTCTTTTTGTGCTACATTGTTCTTAAAATCTTCTGATTGATTTGGTTATAGACATCCCTATATCAGCTTCTTTGTTTTCTTTTAGTTTAAATATCTGTATGCTGTGGCAAATTGCATTATGAAATCCTCTCTACTTATTGCTGTTTAGTGCATGGAAATGGCGTTTCCTCATTACCAGTTAAAGATAAACTCTAAATGTTGTGGTTTTTTTAAAATTCTGAAGCATGGAGCAATGTATTCAAAAATCTTTTCTCTATAGCATTATTTTCTCGGAGCTGCTTTTTCTTCTCCTTTTTTTTTTTCTTTTTCTTTTCTTTTCTTTTCTTTTCTTTTTTTTTTTTTTTTTTTTTTTGCTCTGAATGCTGACACCAGACGCAGTATGCATGGACATTAGTCCCAGGGAAATCTTGTCTTCTCCCCAGGTCGGGGAGATTATAGGAAGCAATGCTGACTCTTGTTGTAGATTCACAATGTGCTGACACGATAATAGGACATGAATGGGCTTTGGAATGCCTTTTCCCTTGAGCTGGGCTGAGAGGGGGACAGAGGCAGACAGCTCCATGGCCTGAATTTTGTTAGCTGTGTGACAATGGGAGAGATAAGTAGATGTGACAGTTATGAATGATCCTCTGTCATGCACTTTCACGTTCAGACTCAGATAAACTGACACTGCTGTCAAACACCAGCTATGGAGAGCTGAGACCTCTGATGAACCTTCTAATATGGTAAATGGGAGTCTTAATTCTTCATTAACTGGAAAAAGGAGATTTGGCCATGTAATTTTCTCCTTGCTGCCTGTTTTAAAGATTCCAATAACCCAGCATTTACAGTTGACTAGGCAGGGATTGCTTTTCCCCCCCTACACTTGCAACATGCAGACTGTGAAATCTGAGGAAACGCCGCTTAAACCCAGACTTATTGCCTTGGTTATCTTTAATGACTTTGAAATGTATTGGCCTCATTATGGAACAGTGCAGTTATCAATTCCTCTAATTAGGTGATGTGCTCCCATAAGAAATTTAACATTAAAGCACAAAAATGAACTAGTTAGAGGCATCCATTGCTGGCAACCTCAGTATCAATTGTGAATTGAAGACACTGTTTCGTTAACAACTCTTCTGCATCCTACCTCTGGCTCCTTGAAATTGAGTGTGTGGGCATTTTTTTTTCCTCCTTAAGGATTTGACCCTTATATAGCACCTACAATGTCTTTCATGACATTTGATTGCTTCTGAGTAGTAAACTGTATGCCTTGCACTAAATTGACTAGGAGCTTAGGAAAGGGAGGAAGTGATTAGCTTATATTTAAATGCTCTATGTATCAACCAATCTTTCTTTCTTAGGATTTAACCCATGACTTGTTACTCTTTCTTATATAATTTCAATAAATTTGCTTTCTATAAGTAACTGAGCATAGCCTTTTTTTAAAAGATAGGGACCATTATTTGTTTATTAAGTAGTGATACTATTTCATTCATACATATTTTAGCTGCATTTCTAGAAAAGAGAGATGAGGTTTCTGGGTTTAGGCTGCAGTGAAAGGACTTTAGGTCTCTTACCCCTTCTTTGCCTCAATCATCCATCTAAACCAAAAAAAGAAAATAATAATTGTAGCTTCCCCTTTGGGGAAACTATATAGTTTAATTAGTGTTTTCTAATAACTTGCAAATCCTTAGAGAAAAGTTACAATAGAAGCATAAGAAATTACCTTTGGGGTTAGTTTATTATTATTGCTATTATTATCATCATTATTACTACGTGAGGCTAGTTATCTTTTAAATTGGTTGCTTGAAAATGTATTTCAGAACTCATGGAGTGAAATTTACATTTAATGTGACAATGCTCAAATAAAGATGACTTTGTGGTGTTCCAATCCTCACCCAGACTCAGGGAACAAGCCTTCCCTTTGCTATGGTATGTTGCTGCAGGTCTGGTCCTTCCCTGCTGCCGTTGTTTTCTTTGCCAAGCAGGTTTCCAAGTATCTTAGTAGATGCTTTCAACAATTTCTTTTATCTTGTTCAGACTTTCCAAGAAATAGGGATTCTGATCTTGCTACATGGATTTTTTTTTTAGAGAGTCTGAAGCTCAACTGTGTGAAGTTCCAGTTCTGTCACCTGTTTTCTGAATGAGCTTAAGCAAGTTTCTTAAATTCTCTGTGCCCCCGTTTCTATCCTGTAAAATGAAGATGGTAATCATGCCTATGTCATCCAGGTACCTAGAGAATATTAAATGCGTTAATACAGGTAAAGCACTTGGAACAGTTCAAGTCACATAATAAACGTTAAGAAGTGTTGTTACAGCCAAGCATACCAGTAATCCCTGCACTTTGGGAGGCAGAAGTGAGAGAATTGCCTGAGCCCAGGGGTTCGAGACCAGCCTAAGCCACTTGGTGAGACCTTATTTCTGCAATAAATAAAATTAGCCAGGCATTGCGTTGTGTTTCTCTGGTTCCAGCTGCTTGGAAGGCTGAGGTGGAAGGATTGCCTAAGCCTAGCTGGTCAAGACTCGGGTAGGCATGATGTGCCACTGTACTCCATACTGGGTGACAGTGAGACGCTAACTTAAAAAAGAAAAAGTTCATTGTTACAACTTTTTGCCTCTGCTGCTATCATTTTACTACCTCACCTCTCTAATAATCCACGACAGCAAACCAAACCCTTTGGATCTTGATTAATTTATTATTCTTAATATTTGAGCCCTACTATTTTCTTTAGTTCCCTTTTTTACTCATAAACAGTAATGTGTAAAATTGTAAAGCAAAAACAGTTAATCACCATGGTATTAAGGAACCGTGAAATATATCAGCATGTCCTTTTTCTCCTTATCTCCTCTATCCTAATCATCTTTTCTAGTCTTGGGAAACATATTCTTTAAAGTAAGCCAGTTATTATGAATATAACATATGCCTGTCTATTGGGTTGATGCTGAGGAAAGATCAATATGGCAGGTCCCTGCTCTCAAGTAAGAAAAAAGACAAATAGGATTGTTAACTTCTTCACAGAAGGTGTGGTGTTGGTGTTGAGTTTTGAAGGATGAGTAGGAGTTCATCAGATGAGGAGGATTGAAAAGAACATTCAAAACAGAGGCAATAGGATGTGGAAAAATCGGTGTGATAGTATATGCCAGTCCTGAGACCTATAGGTTGAAAATTTAGAAGTGTGAGGTTTAGGTTTCAAAAAGAGAGAATGAAAGTAGAGAGGACAGCACTAGACTGGCATGAAGACCTTTGTATACTGTACTAAGGAGTTTAAACTTAATCCTTTGGACAGTCAGAACCCTAGGAAAGATTTGTAGCAGGAAAGTGATCTGATTTGCCAGCTCATTCCAATGGCACTGTGGAAGGATATCTTGAAGAAGGGTTCAAGACTTGAGCCAGGAGACACATCAAGTAGTTTCAAGTGCTAACTGTCCCCTCTTGCTGCTCACATTGCTAAATAGAGCGTAGCACAATGAGGTGTGCTTCTGAGGTTTTTGAACCAGCTTCCCAGCAGTCTCTTGAGTACATTGAGAGGGTGTGTGGAGGAAAGACGTATAATCTTTACCCTGGCTTCTTCCTATCTTAATCTTCTAAAAGAGACAAGCAAAGTTGCTATGTCATTGGGCTTGACTAAAGGCAGAAGTCCTTGAGCATCCTTCCACTAAGAGCTGGCAGGCCTGTTCCTTGCAGAGGAGAGGAGATTAGAATAACATCCTCACTCTTCAGTGAGAGGGCAGGCAGGCCCTCACTCTTCAGTGAGAGGGCAGGCAGGCCCTCACACTGGATGGTCCTATCCCAGAGTTCAGGCCTTTTCTGACAAGTACTGCATGCATTCAATGTCCTTGGCTTTTCTTTTGCATTGCTTACCTCTGTTAAGCATTCAGAGTATTCTGTATCTTCCTTTCTTTCCCCTCAGTTGCTTAAAAAAGATGAGAATTTGCTTTAAAGAAAAATGTTGAGAGAACTTTACAAAATGGCCTTTAAAAAAGAAAATCTCAGATATTTTTCTTCAAAACGTTTGTCTTCAATTGCCGTTGTCCCTTTTTGCCCCTCCCAAAGTCTTGCAAATTATTATTTGTGTATATGGTTGTAATTTGTAATTATTTGTAGAAAATCAATATAATTGTTTGTCTTTATTAGCAGTAATATTTTTCTTCTTCTCCCTTTTTATTCTCTCTTCCTCTCTTGCAAATTATTTCCAGGGGTATTATTATTATAACTACTTTTAGGAAATTGGTAAAAAAATACCATGACAATTTCATGTCTCAGAATTATTACACATGATAGGAAAAAATTACTACACATCATTGCAGTATTTGTTCTTCCTAAATGATTATTCCAGAAATACTAATCAAAAACATCTCCCTTCAGAACTGCACTGTGACTTTAATATCAGCTGCTGTTTCTTTGAATGGGGTTGCCCAATCTTTCATCAAAGAAACACATCACCCATATCCCTGTCTTTAAAAACAGCAATTATGTGTAAATGCCTCCTGATTTATTTGAGCCAGGGCCACTGGCCAGTATGAGTCACCACAATTTATTGCTAACCGTCACTTTTACATGATAGGTCTGTAACAAATATCTGCCGCATATTGTTAAATTAATCTTCCATTTAAAATTAATGGAGTTAGACTCCCCAGGTTCAATGTAATTTCGTGTTCACGGGCAGAGAGGGATGTGTGCTGCATACAAAATGAGACAAGGCCCAACGCCCTAATCTTTCATCACCTTGAACCTGGAGACTAGGACGCGTCTCAGCACCAACTAATGAGATTGAGCCCGCGTCTCTCCTGAGGATGCCAGCTCAAAGAGGCTTTTCTGCTCAGAAATAGCAGGCTTCGTCTTATTTTAATAATTCCTCAGATATGACAAGTCTGATGTTATGTATGAAAGAGTCAGGCTTGAAAAAGAGATAAAATGAATTTTATATCATTACTTCAAAACCGAAGCCAAGGAAAGTGTGGTGCAGTTAAGTTTAAAAAAAAAAGCACACATTTTAGTCATGAAATATACTCACTGTAAACCAGAAGTCATCCTTTCATTTATTTTAATGCACAATCACCTTAGATTTCTCTTCTGTAATTCTTGAACCTATTCATGCATTAATCAAAATAATGTGGATGAAAGCCAGACCTTGTTCGATAAACATTTAGATGAAAATATCAGAGGGGACGTGTAATTCCTGATAGGGTATGTCATACTGAGCCTCTGAAGTCCCATCACTTCTCTTGGTGGCATCTTTTGAAAGTGCATCTTTCTTCTATGTACCACTAACCTACTACTGTTTAGTCTCTTAGAGTTTAAAAATAAGTAAGGCAGATTACACAGGAGTATTGTTTCTCTAGTTTTTATTTATTAATCTTTTTTGTGAACTGGCTGATTGTTTTGCATCCATGGAGAGGAAGGCCTGACGAGTAGGTTTCGGGTTTCATATGGCAGCTATAGTACTTCTGGCAGTTGTGGCTGTTCTTGAATTCTTAGGGAAGATTGAACCCCAGGGACAATAGGACCCTTTTCCTAGATAAAGAGAATGTTTCTAAAAAGATATTAAGTTAAGAGCTGGGTGCTTTAGCAAGTTCGAGATCAGTATGGACAAACATAAGGAGCCCTCATCATTTCAAACACACATACACACACACACACACACACACACACACACACGTACCCAAGTCCTGAAGTCGGTCCTGTGGAATCCTTGTGTATGAAAAGTCAGCCCTCAATATCTGAATACTGTATTTTCAGTCTGTGCTTGGTTGAGAACAATCTGCCTATAAGTAGACCAGCACAGTTCAAACCTGTGTTATTCAAGGGTCAAATGTACATCATTTTGATAAGCTATTTGTAAGAGAAGTTTTTTTTAAATGTTCCATGTCTCTACTTGAATAAAATTTACAAAATTTTAGGGGGTTTTAGAACCAGGTAAATAGGTAAAAAATGATGATATTATAAATTGTACAATAATGAAGTAGGGCCCTTTTCTCCATGTACCCGAATTGCTTTGCTTTCTAATGATATCCCTTTTGATGTCTGTAAGCAGTTGCATTTTCTATAGCAGGATGCTTAATAAATCCCAAATACCAGATCCCTCTTTCTGGCTTCTACTCTAGTCTAGTCTCCTTGCCTTGAATTTTCAGCACTTTGCTCTGCCCTCACATATGTCTTCAGCTTCTTTCTCATTCGTTTCCTCTCCATCTTTACCTCCCTTAAAAGGGTTTATTATTCTATGCTTTAGAAACTTCATCTTTTTTAGTTTTCCTTTCCTGTTGTGGGAAAGAGCAGGTTGATATGCTCAGGCTTTAGGTCAGTGATGTGTTTATAGCTCTAAGTTTTATCGTTGGACTTGTAGAGCTGAATCAAATCACTGATCAAATCTGTCCACCATTTCATAGGTAATGCCATGGAGACCTGAAAAGGTTGAATCTCTCAAAGCCAAAGGTGTATTCTTTTGGAAAATAGTACGGCAGTTCCTCAAAAAATTAAACATAGAGTTGTCATATGATCCAGCAATTATACTTCTAGGTGTATAACCAGGATTGAAAACAGGGGCTAGGAGTGGTGGCTTATACTCGTAATCCCAGCACTTGGGAGGCCAAGATGGGAGGATCACTTGAGACCAGGAGTTTGAGGCTGCAGTGAGATAGAATGCTGCACACACTAGTGTGGGCAACAGAGTGAGATCCTGGCACTTAAAAAAAAAAAAAGGAGAATTGAATGCAGAGACTTTAACAGATACTTGCATGGCAATATTTATAGCAGTATTATTCATAGTAGCTAAAAAGTGGAGACAGTTCAGATGTTCATCAACTGATAAATGGATGACCAAAATGTGGTATATCTATACAGTGGAATATTATTATTCATCCTTAAGAAGAAAGGAAATTCTGATGCATGCTACAACATGGATGAACCAATATTATCTTGAGAACATTATACAAATTGAAATAAACCAGCACAGAAAGATAGATATGGTGTGACTCCACTTACTTAAGGTACCTCGAGTAGTCAAACTCATAGATACAGAAAGCTGAAGGGGCTAGGAAGAAGAGTGAATAAGGAATTACCCTTTAATGAGTACAAGATTTCATTTTGGAGTGCTGGAAAATTTTTGTACATGGATGGTGGTTATGATTTAAAACTATGTTCATGTACTTAGTGCCACTGAATGTACACTTAAAATGCTTAAGATGGTAAAATTTATTTTTTGTATATTTTCCACAAATGAGAGAGTGAGAGTCAGTCTACCCTCCTCCCTTCCCCTCTCTCCCCCGCGCCTCACCCCCTGTCTCCCTTTCTCTCTCATTGCTTAATAAATTTTGGGGAATTAGACAGTCTGTCTGTCTTCTACCTCCATCTCTGTAACTAACATTTGGCCATTCCCCAGTGTCAGTTTCAAACTTGTTCCCCTGATGTTTTTGAATGTTACATCTTTCCCTTTCTTATTTCACTTTCCTGTTTTCGGACGTAACAGTACCTGGTATATGATAGTCAATAGAAACACAAATAGTACAAATAGCTCAGAACCTAAGAGGGATTGTATCTGAACTATTTTTATGAATATGTACATAAAGTATTCATAAGAATTATCAGAAAATACTAATTGCAAAATAAATAAAATATGACCATTCTATATTTGCACAAATGCATGAAACAACTGTGATTCCATTTAAGTCATTTTTATTTTTTTCTCTAAAATAAATTTAATTGTCTTTTCATTCAATTTTATAAATATTTTCTTACTAAGACAACTGGTGGAATGTAGGACTCTCAACAGCAGGCCTTCTTATTCTGTGGATTGACTAGGAAATCCCCAAAGTAATTATGCTAAAAGAGTAATGTTTGGGTGTCATAAAAGAAGGCTAATAATAGACTTGAGTTTCAAAGAAAAGAATTTATCAACCTGAGGAGTAAGAAACTTTGGTAATTGGCCTTTAAAAGGAAGACGAGATTGCACTGGGCTGAGAGGATGTAAAATGGATAGCAAGGCAGGAGGGCAACAGCACATTTGTGGAATAGTCAACCATCAATTTGCAGTGTGAAAAATGCATGAATTGGTAATAGGAATTAAGACTGAAAAGGTATGTTGGGGCCAGTGTTTGAGAGCTTTGTAGGCCTTATTGAGCAGTTTGTGCACAGGGTTTGAAGGGCTCCTTGGATAGATGGACAACTGGATGTCAGACTAGAAGGGCAAAGCTAGAGTTGTAACTTTAGAGATTTCCTTCATTGAGGTATTTATTGAAGCTTTTAGATGACTGAGACTGTGAAGTCAGAGAGTAAGACAGAGAGAACCTCTTGAGCTTGTCTCCCTTAGTGGGAAGAAGGTGATGGAGCAGAGAAGAAGCCTTCCGAGAGGTAAAAAAGGAAGGGTAAGAATGTTAGGTCAAGGAGGGAGTTTCCCAAAAAAACCCGGTGAGGGAATGATCAGGAGTGTAAATGCTACAAAAGAAGCTTTAAAGCAGATCAAAAAGGAGAGAAACTCTTGGATCTTGATCTTGACTCCTAGTACTCTGTGGAACTACATTCAAAGATGTACAATAAACGTATTAAAACATTCTAAGCGTCCCTTGTACTCTCTTTATATGCCCTTTGTGCTGCCATAATTACCTCATTGAAGCATATGAGAGTGCTTTATTAAATAAAGTATTATGGAGGAGAGCTTTTATTTTGATATAGGGAGACAAATAGATCCATCCGTATTTATTGTTGCATCCTAAAATAGATAGGTAAAGGAGGAAAAGGGTCTTTGCAATGAAGGCACATGCAGGATAGATTCGAGACTTTTATATATTTTTTGAAGGTCAGAGCCCAGACTATGTAAATGGTGAGCAAAATGTACATAGCAATGTACAGAGTTTTATTAGAAACCTAAACCTGGCCGGGTGGCTCATGCCTGTAATCCCAGTACTTTGGGAGGCTGAGGCAGGAGAATCACTTGAGGTCAGGAGTTTGAGACCAGCCTGGGCAACCTAGCAAGATTCCATCTCTACAACAACAACAAAAAGTTACCCTGGAGGCTGGTGTGGGATGATTGCTTGAGCCCAGGAGTTCCAAGCTATAGTTAGCTATGATCATACCACTGCATTACAGCCTGGGCAACAGAGTGAGACCTTTTCTCTAAAAAACATATTTAAAAAAAGAAAAGAAAAGAAAGCTAAGTAACTCTCAAAGACAGCAATGATATATTAAGTCAAGAATGTGTTATCTTTTGGTTAAAAAAAGATTTAGAATTCATTTGTCTTGTATTTACGTTGTTTTATCAAACAGTAGTATATTAGGAATTTTTAGTAGACATTTGGGGTGAGAAGAAGTTTTGGGTTATTGCTGACATGAACCACTCTTTCATTTAATCTGGTGCATCTGAATTAACTTCTAGAAAGGAGGTATACCTGTGCACATTACAGATATTTATGGGTACTTTTATTCTATTATACTCAAGCAAAAATATAAGATTGCTCTATTTGCTTAGACCAACTTGGTCTTACCAAGCACAGCATAATTATCTTTCAGTGTGAATGTTTTTTTGTTTTTTGGTTTTTTTTGAGTTGGAGTCTCACTCTATCGCCCAGACTGGAGTGCAGTTGCTGCTCCCAGCCACCGCAGCCTCGACCTGCTGGGCTCCAGCGATCCTTCCGCCTCAGCCTTCCAAGGAGCTGGAACTACAGGCGCGCGCTACCACGCCCAGCTAGTTTTTGATTTATTGTAGAGATGACGTTTCGCCAAGTTGCCCAGGCGGGTCTCGAACCCGCGGGCTCAGGCAATCCACTCACCTCAGCCTCCCAAAGGTGCGGGATTACAGGCTGAGCCACCGAGCCCGGCTAGTGTGAATGTTTTTACTTAGTAGTAGAAGGATGTATTTTGTGGCAAATATTTTTAAAATGAGGATTCATCTTTAAAAGCAATGAAGTTTTAAATATCAGCTATGCCTATTCATGTTTATAATTTAATCTTAAGGTAAGATTATCATTTAAGGGATTTTTTTTAGACATACTGAAAAGCAGCCCAGAGGTTTCTAGTTTGTTTGCTTGACTTTGAGACAGGGTCTCACTATCTTCTAGGCTGGAGTACAGTGGAGTGATCATAGTTCACTGCAACCTTGAACTCTTGGACCCAAGGGAACCTCCTGCCTCAGCCTCCCAAGTAGCTAGGACTACAGGTTTGTGCCACCACACTTGGCTAGTTTTTTTTCTTTTTTTCTTTTTTTTAAAGAAAATAGAGACAAGGTCTTGCTATGTTGCCTAGGCTGGTCTCGAACTCCTGGCCTCCAGTGATCCTCCCGCCTCAGCCTCATAAAGTGCTGGGATTACAGGTATAAGCCACCATACCTGGCACAGAGGTGTTTTTTGTTTTTGTTTTTGTTTTAGGAGTTATGGACTACTCTGACCACTTATCAATTAGACCAAAGGAGAATGTCAGCTTGTCAACAAAATTACCTTTTCTATATTTCTACTTAGTGCTGTTAACTTATCAGGTTCATCTTTGGAAAAAAGATTCCTAAGTGCCCTGGTCTCCAGCAATTTAGGTAAAATTTGTTAAAACTCAAATTCATTTCATTGGAATTTGCTTTATTTTCTGTCTTCTTTAATTATATTTACAGTAACACTTTTAATTTAGAGCTTGGAATTTTGCATACCTTTGAATAGGCCTCTCCTTCTGCATCTCTTATAAGCACTGAAGATCAAATTTAGACCACGGGATTCTGAAATCGGAAAGTTTCTGCCTTTTGCAGCTTATTTGATGGGAATAAAAATGACTGATGGCACTCTCTCCTGGACCCTTTTGTTCGATTCAGCTATGATTATGGAGCCTATTAGCTGGAGTTACAACCTATTTAAGAGCAGTGCTTACCAGTAATGGGGGCCAAATGATTTTGGAAAGTTCAGATGTACTGGACTCCCTGCAGAAATGAATTCAGCACTGAACATATTGATGCAGAACCTGAACGAGGCTGCTCCAGTGGGACAAAGAGAATTGTGAGCTCTGCAAGAAATGAGCGGGTAGTAGAATTAAAGATCAGATAGATGTTCAGCTCAAGGGCAGTCTCAACTCTGAAGTTCATCACAGCAATTTAATCAGGCTCAAATGAGTGTTGCCCAGAAAGGAATCAGCCTTCCGTGTGACAGGAAATAGAATTTATTAAAAAGATTCTTTGTTTGTAGTAATTCCTGTGGTAGGACTTCTCAGGTACACTAACATGAGGGAACTGATACATTTGATAGGTTATGGCACTTTGGTTTACCATGGTTCAGAAAATGGAATCTAGAGAAGATATATAAGTCCTGGTCTTTTCCAGAAGAAGCATGCCACCTCAAAAGTTCCAGCTCTAGGCCGGGCACGGTGGCTCAGCCTGTAATTCCAGCACTTTGGGAGGCAGAGGTGAGAGGATTGTCTGAGCCTGGGGGTTCGAGACCAGCCTGGGCAACTTGGTGAGACCTTATCTCTACAATAAATCACAAAAAAATAGCCGGGCGTGGTGGCGTGTGTCTGTAGTTCCAGCTACTTGGAAGGCTGAGGCAGAAGGATTACCTAAGCCTAGCAGGTTGAGGCTGCGGTGGCCATGAGTGGGCCACTGCAGTCCAGCCTGGGCCACAGAGTGAGACTCCAACTCAAAATAAATAAATAATAAATAAAATTCCAGCTCTGCCATTTTTCTGATTCAGCTGGTCAGGGTTCCCTTTTGCCTACAGGTGTCTGGTGCTGCCTTCCTTTGTAAAATTATTTTCACATAAAATATATGTATTCTGCAGTGAAAGCTATATAGCATAGGAATAAAGAGCATGAGCTTTAGAATGAGGCACACCTGGGTCTGAATCCTGTGGTCTTGACTTGCTAGCTGTATGACCTTGAGCAGGTTACTTCAACTGTGATTGAAACTCATAGTCCTTTACCCATAAAATGAGAATAATTTCTACCTTGATGGATTATGGGGAGAAGTCAATTAAATGAAGTAATGCATGCTAAGTGCTTCGCAGTGTCTGCACATAATAAGTGTTCAATAAATGGCAGATACAGCATTACGATTCTCACATTATCTTGTCCCTCCCTCCTTTTCCCGCTCCTCAGCTTTCTTTATGAGCAGGAGTGCTCACTGCTTTAGGAATAAGTGAAGTAAACCTTTTGGAGGCTTTTTGGCTTCAGTAATGGAGAAAGAGAATAAACTATAAACATGTGGAGATGTGGACAGCTGATTAATTGTTAAGAACCCAAAAAAACACTCCCGCCACACCCACCTACACACATCAACACAGTGAGTATATTGGACTTACACATTATTGGTCAAAAACCATATTTTAACAGCTAGGTTATGGTTTTACTAGACAATGAGAAGAATGTATTACTTTTTCTTAAGTTTGCTGAATAATGTATAGGTATTTTTATCTGGCACTGATAAAATTCGAAAATAAATTTAATGCATTTATTAGGAATTTACTTATTCTCCCCTTCAGGGATCTGGCAGATAGTATGTCTTTGTGTCTCCACATCTGTATCTGTGTCTTTATTCTTTTATCTGTATCTTCTTATGTCTCTCTCTTTCTCTGTGTGGAGAGAGAGAAAGAATGAGAATGGAGATTCAAATTATGAGCTTTATGAATGTCTGAGTAAACATCCAATACTCCCTACAATTCAGTGCCCTCAGGTAAAAGCTAGATTGGAGAGGGTTGTCAAGATCCTTTTAAAGTGGAGCCTTTTAACCTTCTGCCCATAATTTATACCTTGGGATCCCATTGGGATATGTCTGGGCCTGCAGTTCATTTACTAACCAGCTGCACAGATGGCAGCCTCATCTCTGCTGTACTTGCAGTAGAGAGGAATACATCCAGAGGAGGAAGAGGGGCACCACCCACTCCATAATATGGCCTAGTAGAGGTTCCCTTCTCTGACCATCCATTTGTGAAGAGACAAAGATACAGTAAGTGCAGGAGAAAGTTTTCTTCTTTAGTGTTAAAGTGAGAAGGTGAAAAGAGAAGTACAGAAAAGATATTTCAAAGAACAGATAGTGGCCAACAGTTTGAAAACCTAAAGGATAAAGGAACAGGATGATTGAAAGATCAGTCTTCAAACATTTGGTAACATACAGAGAAAAAAAAATAGTATGATCTGTTTGGGCTATTACATTCCACTGTGCACTTTCTATCATACTTGCCAAATATAGTTATTTGCTTAAAAATATTAATATTTGTTTAGTACTTTGAAGATTCAGAGTAATGTATCAGAGCTACATGCCATACTAATATCAACAAATAATAAATGTTAAGCATTGAAAGGCTATCGTTATATTTATCAGATAGTACAGAGGAAATGTTAAAGGGTAAAGACTATAACCTAAGATTTGGTTTTATTGGGGAATCTGATGCTACAGTCTATTCTGTTTACTGTTTTCTCCCACCAAATACCCTCCCCCTAAATAACAACAACAACAACAACAATGAAATGGGACAAACAATATAGATACATCAAAGAGCATAAAATGCACTGTTGAGATTTTAGGTATGTAAATAGAAAATTATATTACGCTTAAATGGAACTTTTGAGTTCCTGGAACAGTGCTCCTCAATGACATTTTGTGTGTGTGTGTGTGTGTGTGTGTGTGTGTGTGTGTGTGTGTGTGTGTGTCTACTATAACAAAATACCATAAACTAGATAGCTTATAACAACATTTATTTCTTATGGTTCTGGAGACTGGGAAGTCCAACATCAAGATGTCAGTGTCTGGCGGGGGCCTGCTTTCTGGTCATAGATGACATCTTCTAGCTATGTCCTCACATGATGGAAAGGGCCAATGAGCTCCCTTGGACCCCTTTTATAAGAGCACTCATCCCATTTATGAGAACTACACTCTCACGACCTGATTGCCTTCTAAAAGGCCCTACCGCCTAAGACCATCACCTTAGGGGTTAGGATTTCAAAGTTAAAACGTTGGGAGGATATAAACAGACCACAGCACCTATGAAGAAGGGGTAGTAGTGCCATTTTGGCCGTACGGGAGCAAGGCTGCCACATTTGCCATAACTAGCTGATAGAAGTGTTATAAAGGGAACCATTAGGAGGGATTTTGTGGAAGAGCAGGATAAATATGGAGAATTCCTAACTCTTCAAGGAATACCTGTATCCTGATGTATTTCAGCTTTCAATATACCCATGGATATTTTACAGGAATTGCTACCTCTTTAAACATTTATGCTATTAAAAAATCAGACCAATTGTTGACATAAACCTAACAAAACAGCTGCTGTATAGACAGAATATGAATTTTTTATGCTATTGATGAGAAGTTTATGTCATGCATATACTTTAGTAAGAGTAGAAGATGAATTTGGAATCCTGGAAAGCTTCTGTTGGCACCATTCAGAATATTATCTTGTGCTTTGAATTGAATATTAAAATGACCGTATTGTCAATATGTGTGTTTCTATGCACACTGGCTTACATATGGGTGAGATGGGAGAAATTGTTCTTCCTGGAAAAAATAGTAATCATTTTCTTTTGTTTGCATTTTGTTTTGTGAATGAAGGATTGATAGCATTTAATATTTGATTTATCTACCTTCCCTTCATCATTAAAATAATTAGTTGTTGTGGTAAAATACAGATAAAACTATATTTTATCTAGTTGAAGGTGCCATCACTTACAGGATGCAACATTTTTTACCACTAAGGAAATGCACTAACAATTAAACTGTGACATGCTATTGAGTTTGAAATACATTCCAATTTGAGTTGTTAAAATGTGTAAAAATGGATATCTTGGAATTGATGACATAATGTATGTAATTCTCTTGTGTATATGTGTAGATAGATTCAAAGCATATTTCTATTAGGTTATATTCTGTAATATTTTGAACTGTTTTGCTAAGTTAGATTTTACTTATCTTTTAAAGTTACTGTTAACATTTGATTGATACCAGTCATTTAACCTGGTGTGAGTGTGGAATCTCTACTTAGAAGAGTCCTTTGGAAGCCCTAGTTTCTCACACTTTCAAAAGGAAAAAAAAGGATCAGGTACAAGGAGGCAGAGTGACATTAAAGTAAGAACATTTTTTTTCAAAAAATAATAACAGAATCCAAGAAAGGAAGATAGAGGTGAGTACTCTTAATTAGGAGCCATTAAGTGGTACCTTAATTTTCTGAGAGAGAAGGAAATTGTTATTAGCATATCAAAATTCAGTAGTTTAATGATTACATATTTATAATTCTTCTTGGATGGTGTCTCTTGGTTGGGAATATTTTCCCTACCCAAAACCATATTTTATTTTGTTTGGACACTATAAAATATACTACATGCTCATTGCAAAAACAAAACAAAAAACGAACAGTACATGACAATATTAGATGTGTGTCCAATAAATCATGGACAGTTTTCCTCATCAATATATATCTTCATAGTAATTTTTGGTGATTGCATAATGTACTCTCATAAGATAAAACATAATTCTTAACCATTTCCCTGTTTAGATTGTTTGCAGTATATCACTTTAATAACATGGCTGCTTTCTTTTTGTCACCGTGATCATTTTAGGATCAATTCCTAAAAATTGCTGGATTAAAGACTCTATGTGTTCTAATGTTATTATGTGTATTGGGAAGGGACCATTTCCTCACATATTCACCAATTCAGGATATTGGCAGTGCCCCCCCATCTTTACTAATCTGTTTTTTTAAATTCTCCTTTTGTTTTTATTAGCATTTTAAATATTTAAGCTTGAACACCTTTTTGCATATGTTTTAGCCTTTTCAGAGTGACTCTTGATAACAGAAAACAAAAGAGATCAGGAGAAGAGCAAAAAATCTTAAGGGACTTTCATACTGCTTCATGGAAGCCTATGAGATTTTGAGGAAACTTTCTCAAGTTCCTGAAAGAAGACAAAAGTGATCGAAAATAACTGTGATGTGGAGATGGGATCTGGCTTCCTTTCAGTTGGTCTACCATTCAGCCCTGGAAAGGAAAACTCAGCACTGGAAAGCCAGGGAAGAGTGACAGCTCCAAAGTTGTTTTGAAAACCTGGGGTACTAGAAATAAATACTTTAGACTGCTTTCTGAGTTGCAGAGATTTGAAGGTGAGGGCAAAAGAGGGCTACATTACTTTATGTGTGCTGCATTTCTTTACTGTTGTTTTCTTTTGGTTGCATTGAAATGTCGTCTTCATTGCTTGCCTTTATGGGTACAAATAACCAGATGCTGTGAATTTGGCAGTAGTAAATAATAGAATTGCATAGTATGAGCCATGCTGATTTTTTTTAGTGGAAAGTGGGGTGATTTATCTGTGGGTCTCTGCTGTCAGAAGCTCTTAGCATTTCAATCAACATGAGGATTATATTTGGAATAAATTAGTAAATTTCTATTCAGTATGCCAATACCATGTAATCTCAGGAACCATAATGACTGTGTAGTACAGAGTTTATTACCCACTTGGTAATTACAAAACACATTTGCTTTCAGAACCCCTCAGTATCTGTTCTTCAAGTCCCAGTGTTTATTTTGTAATAGGTGGGACAACATTGTACAGTGGAAACCCCTTAGTCTCTGGAGTCAGACCAGACATGAAGTGGACTCATATCTCTGCTATTTACTAGCAGCACTCTCACCTTTGGAAGTCAGGAACAACATAATTGTTGAGACTATTTATTTTATGAGGTTAATAATGCAGAGCAGTTATGCAGTAAACATCAGTCCTGGCACATATGTTGCTTTCCTTATGTACCCGTGAAATCTTAAACTGCTTCCATGTATTGAATCCTTCTTCTGAATTCCTTAGGCGTCTTGATTTGGGTCACACATTGGTATTTTTTAATACCTAACATAGGTAGTTATCTCTTGGCATTTGTATATTACTTTGTATCCATAGTATACTCCATTAGCACATATATCCATTCATCAAATATTTATAGAGTCAATTCTGTATATTAGGCCCAGAGTAAGATGCTGAAATAAGTGAATGAACAGGAGATATTTGTCACTGCCTTCCTAGAGCTTACATCCCAGCAGGGAAGACATGTAAAACAAACCTTGGATTACTAAATGGAAAATTGTGGCAATTGCTGTTAACAATGCTGAGAGTGGAACCAGCTCATAGATGGCATCGGAGCTGATACCTCCTGGGGAAGTAGGAGTCAGCTAGGCAAAGGTGGGAGTGATCAGTCTTAAGGCACAGGAAAGAGCATGTTCAAGGACTCTGAAACAGGAAAGAACCTGTTTCAGTGGTAAAATAGAGGATGAGCAGAAAGTTCTGGGAGCACGCAGAAGGAATGCAGAAAGCAGAACTTCAGAATGGGCATTAGTAGAGAGAAATGGGGTAAGGCTAGAAACCTTGTGCAGTGTCTTCCAGGCCAAGCATAGGATTCTGGTCTTCAGCCCAAGAGGAACAGGAAGACATTGAAAGCTTACCTGGGGGAAGGCTTCTCAGTAAGACAGATAAATGGAGCAATTCAAAGTGGGTTCTAACTTAAGCACAAGTGTGGAGTTGAGGGTCCTGTCTGTATATTACCCACCCTCTACAATTTTAAAAGCAAGACAAAGTCTTTTTAAAAAATATCACAAAATGCCTGGATGATATCTTTAACTATTCCTTCAAGTCTAAAATTCTATGAATATGCTAAGATATGGGGAATGTTATTTTCCAAACAAAGGTGTATTTCTATGAAAAACATTTTCAACCTAAACTAAAAGGAAATATTAATAAAGTTTTTAGGATCCTTTAAAATACTAATACTGTGTTTTAAAAGAAAATGTTACTTGTCTTTAAAATGTATTAAATGTTAAAAATATGCTCCTGAATAATGAAGTGTGGTAGGTCCAAAAGAAATATTCCCTAGGAGAATAGAGTAGGTTATTTCCAAAATCTCTTTTTAGTCCTATAATTCTACGAGCCTGAGGCTGAATTTGGTCAGATTGTGAGTAAATAAAGCCTAGAACCCTGGTCTCCTAACTTCAGATTCAACACTTACGAACTTAGTAGTAGCAGTAGTAGTAGTAGTAGTTGTTGTTGTTGTTGTTATTATTATTACTATTATTTTCCCACAGAATACCACTTCAATAGCATCTAGGTAGAATCCACTTTTTCTAGAATTTTAGTCAAAGCTACCATAGGGATCATGTGGTCCAGCATGAATGTCTTATCAGAGTATGAGTGACTTTGTAAATCAAGAAGGTGAGACCCAAAGTTGGACACAGGAGCTACTCATTTACTAAGATTTCTCTGAACAGAGCTTTGATCATAGGTGTTCTCTAAAGCAACATGTTGGAAATTCCCAATTACATTATTCCTGATAAGAACCATAATCAAACTATAAGATAATTAACTTACCACTTTTACCAGATGGAACTTTCCCTTGATTCACTATGAATGTTGTCTGCCTCGATTTCCTCTCCTTTTTGTCCCATGTCTGCATGTTGCTGCCTTTCTGTTTTTGCTACTTAGAGATTTGCTAGATGTGTATACTACTAAACTGGGATGAATTTCATGGACAGTGTCAGAACTGAGGGAAATGTTGAGATGTGATGGTTCCCACTGTTATTGCACCTTATGCACCTATTATGCCAGGCTTTGGCGTTACAAAGATGAATGACATGTGATCTTTGGCCACAGAGTTTCATAATCTGGATAAACTATTTATTTGCAATATACTTCCATAATTTTGCATGCTTTCAGAATATTAGAAGTATAGTGTTTCCTATCAAAGATGCCAGCTGAGTCAAGTGTTATTGAATTGATTAGCAAATAATTAGGATGAGTGAAACTAAATGAGGGTGATGAAACTAAACTAGTAACTCTTCCCACTAGTTTAGTGTTTTGGTGACCACTTTCTTTTTGTTCACTGATACACTATAATTAAAAGTCCCAAAGTAAAATTAAAATAGCATTCTCATCTGTAAGAGATAGGGAGAAGGATAGTAATATTTATCTTTAGTGTTATTTTCAATTGTGCATTTATTATGTATATATTTTGCATAAAATCACTTAGAGTTTTTGTTTAGACAAGTAATCAAATGAATCTTTAAAATAAAAAAGGAGGCCAGGCTCTGTGGCTCAGCCTGTAATCCCAGCACTTTGGGAGGCTGAAGCAAGCGGATTGCCTGAGTATGCAGGCTCAAGACCAGCCCAGGCAACTTGGTGAGACCTCGTCTCTACAATAAATAAAAAATTAGCTGGTAGTGTGCACCTGTAGTTCCAGCTACTTGGAAGGTTAAGGCAGAAGGATCGCCAGATCCCAGCAGGTCGATGCTGGGATGGCCGTGAGTGTGCACTGCACTCCAGCCTGGGTAACAGAGGGAGACTCCAACTAAAAAATAATAATAAATAAATATAAAAGGATAGGGAACACCTAAAAGATTAAGTGAATATGTTATCTCAAAAAAGATGACTTTTTTTGGTCTGATAAAAAATGTTATTTAATAAGAATATATACACCCTATCTGCAGAAATTATAATGGTAATACTTATATTTCAGTCCTTAGGTCTTCCCAATGGTGTTTTAATCTTAGATTTTCTCAAAGGTATCAATTTGATTCTGGCTACAGGGAAAGGAGGGTAGTTCTTGCTTTTTACCTTAATAGGGAAACATGCCTAAGACATAGAGGGGAAAACTAAACTAAAAGCTTCTTCAGAGTGGCATAAGGCATAATTTTTGCCATCTTTATTGTAAGATTCTTACCAAAGGTATCTTCTGTTTTAAGAATTTAATATTTGAAGTTCTCTGATTAGATTTTAGACTTCATTTACCCACTCAGAGGTTTTTTTGTTGTTTTTTGAGGGTTTTTTTCTTATTTCCTATGTTTTCTTGCCTTCACACTTCTTTTCTCTGTATTGCCAACCTCTGACTGGAGATTTATTAGGTGCTCTTAAGTTAGAGGGGAAGAAGGCCAAAGGAGAAGGAAAATGGAGAAGCAAGAAGGAACTGAAAGAAGTCAGGATACAGGGTACAGGGGAGGATGGAGATAAAAGATGGGTAAATGAGGACCAATTGAAGAACAGTGAGAAAGGGAGGCCAGAAGGAGAGAAAAATTCTGAAACAGAAATAGAATGCATGTAAAATAGGGATCTGGTGGAAGATCTCCAGCAAAAGTGGTGTAAATCAACGATGAGTAAATTAATAGGGCAATTGTGCAAATGGGACTCACTCATTTATACTAAGCTTAATACATCATGAATGATTTAGAGATAATGCAACCCATAGGGCATACCTTTTAATCTACCCAGGACCCAGTAGAGAATGCTGTCACTTCAAGGGTAATAAAGGCAGAGGATCAGAATATTGGGTGTGTTTCTTCATTTTAACAGTTTTAGTAAGACAGATTCTGATCAACAGGAAAATTAACCAGACTCAAAAGCTTAGTTTGTGATTTATAGATTAAAACAAAGCTTAATGTATTCCAAACTTCTTCCTACAAACCCAAAATATTTCTTTAAGAAGTATTTTTAAAGTACTCATTTGAATAGGTTAATATGTGTGATTGCCATGGATGGAAGTGAAAGTAAAATGAGTCACTGCACATATGATCAAAGGAACATCTGAATGTTAAATGGGTTGTAATTGCATTAGAATCCAGTGCTGTTAGAAGATGCATGAGAGTATTCTGAGACTAGGGAAGAAAATTCTTGTCCCCATGCTCCCATTTATTCTGCTCATACATCTGCTCATTCACTCATTCATTAGATGCTTATTGACAGAATACTGGGTAGAAGGTACTGAGGAATGTTCTAGGGGCTACAGCTTCTACCTGAACCAGAAATATTAGAATCATATTTCTTGAGCCCTCTTGCCAATATTCTTGTGGGAGATATTGAGGAAGAGAGAGGAGGAAGTGAACACTGGGAGTAAAGTCTTAAGTTTATGGAGTTCTTAGGATTCCAAGTCTTTTGTTCTTTTTTGTTTCCGAAAATGGAGGCTCAGAAAGGCCAAGTGTCTTGGCCAAAGACCAAAGCCAGTTGAAGTGTTGAGTGTTAGGTTATTGTGGACTTCTCTTCTAATTAACTATTAGAATTTTTCCCCCAGTTTTTGTCTCCATAAAAGAAATTAGAGATACAATCTTTAACCATTAGAGGTTACCAGTGAGAACAGTAGCAACTAGACATTAGGACATATGTAAACTTCTGTTACAGGGAAAGCAAATAAATAAATAACCTCAATTCTCCATTACATTCTGGGCTTGAAAACTGGAAAACAGACCTAATTTAATAAGAGGGGCTGCATTTTTGTATGTGATACCACAGTATGCTTCTAAACTTCTATCACTGATAGATAAAATGATATCATTCCAAGTCTTGCACTATACTAAAAAGGAACTAAACTAAGTTAAGATTCCAGGGAATATGGAAACTAGCAATTTGTGACAAACCTTACAATTGAAGAGTCATGATATAGAACCTACAAACAAACTGATCACAAGAGATTTCTCAAAGCATGTCTTAGAGGTCAGCAGGCACCAAGTTTAAAATTCTGTTATAAATGATAAGTTTATGTTTTTCTTTATAAAGGAGAACATAATTTCCCAAGTCTATAAAATAAATTACCAATTATGCTACATTAAAAAAACATACAGCATGGTGTTATGTCAGAAGACACGCCACATGGTTTTGAATCATTTGGGATTTTCATGTTTCTATTTCAAAGATCAGGGAAAATATGTCTTGGAGAGGAAGATGTCTTAAATCTGGAAATGATAAGAAGAGGGATGTCAGTAAAACTTCATCCTTTGTCAGTAATAAGAGTTTCTCTTCTGTCTCAAATTGCTTAGAGGATTCTAGTTCAGTTTGGTTTTGGTCACTCACATTTGAATCTTAATAATCTGTGTGTTATAGATTTTACTGACCAGTGTTAGCATAACTCCACTGGAAAATTAAATACTTCTCTTTTTCTCATTTGCAGTATTTGTTAGCCTAACCTTCATTTGTTTCTCTTTTCTCTACTCCTGTCATCCCAATTCAGGTATTGGATCCTTTGATAATTGTTTATCTACCCATCTGGGATTGTTTGGCATTAAGCTATGACTGTTGCATTTCTTCTAATAATTAAATTTTTAAAAGAGTACTGCTTGCCAAGAAACAAAGCCATTATATAGTGTGTATATGCTTAATGTTTTACTTATAAAATCTCCTTAGCCAAGCATAATGGTCAGTTAAAATAAATTTAAAATAACCATGCCACCTCTAGATTTTTAAATCATTAAGCTGAAGATAGGTGGTCTGGTTTTACTCTATTTCCATTTTGCTTATTCGCATGGTATGATACTTGCTCTATAAAATCACATATTTATCTTACTTTTGTAACTGGTGTATTTATCTGTCAAAATAGACATTTCTCCAATGGAATACTCTATAAAAGTTTTCTCTTTTTATATGGAAATTAATTTCATAACAGTTGAACATTGCATCATCTTTGTGAATAAACACTCTTCTTTTCCATAAAGAACAAAAATGTACTGGGCATGACCTATGTTGATGTTTGTGATTCTTACGTTTGAACTGAACAGAGGAGTTTTATGTGGACAAACTGGAGAACTGTAGAAAGAAATAAGTGTATTTTTATTTACTATTATAGTTATTTTTACCCATAGCTTTCAAAAAGGTATTTGAAGCAATTTAACAAAACAGGACTGTTGTGAGTACTAGATGGGAGGGGTGAGAAAACAACTTTGCAAATCATGCATGCCATGTAGTTGCTGGAGATCTTTTATAAAATTAGCACTGAGGTTCCTAATAGCCAAGACAATGAAAACATGTGATAATTCCTGTTTTCAGAAAAGACACCTAGATCCTTACTTTGGTTTGGGGGTATAAGAGAAGGAAGTAATATATTCTTGCTAAGTTAAACACAGGAAAATGTTCACAGGGGTTTTAGGACTCACTGAAGGATATAGTTGACTATGTCCTCATTATCGATTCCCAGAAAATTCAGACATGGAGTTCATGTTACTCGTTTTAGTTCTAACCTTTGATGAAAGATCAAGGCATTGGATTGAAACTTAAACAAGCAAAGGCATTCTTCAGGTGACGTGGCTCATTCTAATCAATAATCTTACGACATTTATATTCCATCCAAATGATCAAATAGATGAATAAACTTGAAAAATAAGATAAACTGGTGAGAGAGATTATTTTACAAATATAAGGAGTTTGATGAAATTTTGATCGTGATGGAAAACCACCCACTCTCCTAGGTCAGGACTGTATCAGTACAGAGTATAAACAAAATCATCATTCACACTTTGAAGGTGCTGCTTTAGGGTAATGTCATTACTTGTGTTGATTTTTCATCCTGGCCAATACTGAGCACTGATTTTTTAAGAATCAGTTATCTGGTTTTTTTTATTTTTCATTTCTCCTGACTCATAGTAGTTTTGTGGACCTGTTAGTAGCCTTCGGATACTCGCAAATTAACTTTTGCTTCTTTAATGAAGATTTATTGAGTGTTCTTCTTATACTTGACATTGAACTAGATTTGGGGAGTACGGTAGTCAGGTTTTCCTTGCCTTCATGGAATCTCTGGTCAGATATTTTGGTTCTTATATCACTTTTTCATGTCCTGAAACATATCATGGTTATCTACACGAACTTTAGTTAGAGCCTTCATCATCTACTATACACATTCTCATTCAAAATTCTTATGTGAAAGTAAAGTCATAACCACTCAATGTCACTCACCAGTGGCATTTAGATCTTGGAGTTTTTGATGACCTCTGATTAAATAAAAACATGTCTATATTGAGGAGTCAGAAGTGATCACAGTGTTTTAGGAAGTATACCATCAACCCCACTATCCTAGGTGTGTCACCAATTCAGCAACAAGGTTTTTCACTCTTTTAAAGTTATATATTTCATAAAGAGAAAGGATATTACTGTAAACTTCCAAATGAAGGACAAAATTCATGATTGGGGAAAGAGATTGGAGGAGATTTGGTAAAAGAGTGGTAGCAATAGAATGTTAAAGGAATACATAGGGAGCTTCTTCCAGCTACTTCTTTTTTTCTTTAGTTGTGGTTGTGAAATGGTTACCCTCTAGTTAGAGAAGGAATTTAAAAATGTTTCAGTAAGTAGATGGTCTTTAAATTGGTCACTTAGTACTGTGATGCAGCCTAAATAAAAATGGTGCTCCTTTGAGCCACGGAGACATTCATCAACTCCTTGTGCTGCTTTTTATTAAAGCACTTTATGGTTAACAAAAGTACTGTCATAGACACGTTATCTTTGTTTTGCAGATTGCCTTTGTACATGTTACTTTCATTGTCCAGCATGCCATCTGTCCCTTTGTCTGTTTGCAAGCACTTTCTTATCCTTCAGGACATCACATCAGCTCTACAAAATCCTCTTGAGACCCATCTTGAGCAGTAGATGGTCCTTCCTCGTACCCAGCCAAAACTTTAAGCTTGCCTTCGTTGTAGCACCAATCTTATCTGTGTTGTCTTTATTTGTTTACATTAGTGTTTCCCCCTGTAGACTGTGAGTCTCTCAAGGTTGAGTCAGTGTGTTCTTCCTTTTGTTTCCCAGTGCTTCTATAACTAGGGGACCTAGGGAATGCTCTGTAAATAAAGGTGAATACTGTATGATATGGAGGTTAGGAGAGCTTAAACCACTTCCTAAGTTAAGATAGTAAGTAGTAGCTGAGAGAAAACTTAGGTCCCCTAACTCCCATTTTCAGCAATTTACTTGGTTTATCAGTTATTTGCTCATTTGAAGACAGAACATCCACCATCATATTCATGTTATTCTATCCATTAGAGATATTTCACAGTAAATGTGAGAGAGAAAGGAGGATAGTCCTTTGGTTGTCAGAATGAGGACATTTCAGTTCCATCATCATGCCTGATCTCTTTTGCCATATGAAATTAAAAATTGGTATAAAAGGAGTATGGACAAATTTGTGGATCTTAAGGTCATTTCTTTTGCCCTGAATTTATTTTCTCTCCTCTCCTACTTGGCACATTCCCTGTCATCCTTTGAAAGTGTGTGCTAATGTCCCCATCTCAGAAACACCTTTCCTTCCCACACCCTTCTTGCCATCAGAGCATCTGGATAGTGCCCTGCTTCTCTGTGCACTCAGTGCACTGCCCCGTTGAAAATCTGGTACTTTACTTTTAATAAGGTTTAGAAGCACTGCTGCCTACAAAATGTTCCACCTCTTTGAAGTACTTGGATCTGAGTGACCAGTGAAGTTCTGTGTGGTGGAGAGATACATAGTAGAAGAATACTGTAAAAACAGATATCTGAGAGCTAGAAGGCATTCCTGGCACCCCTAAAACTACCCTGCTGGGGACCATCCCAGTCTGTGATTAACAAACCTTAGTTATTTGCTAGGTAGTTTCCACATGGCATAGTAGGATATGTATATGAGGCACAATATAGTGTTTATGTGAGAATAATGTAGATTATCTGAATCTAGGCTGCAGAGCCTACCTGAAAATGGATTTTACAGTTTTGCGTAATTGCCTTTTCTTTGTGTTTGCATAGAAGGCATTGCATAGCTGGAAGATGATGGCAATTATAATTTATTATGCTGTAATTGTTACCTAAATGTTTTTGAATAAGCAAAAATCACATCTGTTTAGGAATAAGTTGCACAGCAAGAGAATTCCCTTTGAAATGAATGCCGTATTCTCATATTCTGTAACTGTACACATAAAACAACATATTTATTTCCCCACTGAGTCCATTACATTCCCAAGTCAAACTGCATCCTCTCTTCCCTTCCCATATTAAACCCTTTGATTTAATGGAGGTTTTAACTACTGGTTCTTTAGGGAATTTTCAGTAGGCTTTGCACAGATTAGGTTATTGGAAAGTATAGTTATTTGCTTGTAAAGTGGCAGTTCTGTGTCAAAATTGATTTTCTCTGGAGCTGCAACAGTAAAAAAGATAAGCTTCTGCTTTGCATCCAAAATGCCCTGATGTTTCTACCATGATCGTTTTTTCTTTGCTTCTTGCTCAGCACCATTCGGTCACAGCCTGGTTTGGACAGGCGGATATGAGCACGCGTAGCCCAGAGGACTTTGCTATCCAGTGGTGATAATAGACAAGGCCTCTCTTCCATTTGGTTGCCACTGGTCTGTAACAGCCAGTGTTCTGGGCATGGTGAGCACAGTGCTTCTTCCCTTCTTCCTTAAATAGGAAATGCATAAGCCTGGAATGGTTTTGTTTGTTCCACAGAAATGTAGCAGTTGAAATAATTACCTTGCTATGCCCAGGCTAACAGGATTTATCTTCCATTATAGATCTTGAAGACATATGCAAGAATAGTTTACTCCTCTAAATTTACTAGGCTACTCACTTCGAAATGATTTCACTGTGTAAAAGAGAGCAGTCATAGCTGGTGGCATAGCCTAGGAAAGCTTTGATAGCTAGAAAGATGAAGAGCAGAAGTGTATTCTCTATTTTTCTGCTTCCAGCTCATAAAATGGAATGGAGTGTATGCAAATAGCAGACATCCTTATTTTACTTTTTATGCCCCAGTTGCAAGCTAGGGGCCCTTTAAGACAGACAGGCCTTACTCACTGATCTTACGTACTTTCTATTCAGCGCATATCCATCTCTTAAGTGGCATTCGAGTGGTCTCCAAGAGAAGAGTATCTTATTCTGGTCAGAATCAGCCGTGTAACCAAGATGGGCTTTATCTTTTACCTTAGACCCACTGGAGACCACAGAGTTTGAGTGTTCTTTGAGGATTATTATCCTGTCTCTATTGTTCTAGAACCCTGACTCCTACTAGTCACTTTTTTTTTTAACCCCAGTTCTATC
This sequence comes from Tarsius wallacei, assembly GCA_963574415.1. Taxonomy (NCBI): domain Eukaryota; kingdom Metazoa; phylum Chordata; class Mammalia; order Primates; family Tarsiidae; genus Tarsius; species Tarsius wallacei. The sequence continues at coordinate 11,648 of CAUYQG010056441.1, read as the reverse complement.
TCTATTCTGATTTCAGGCCAGATGCCCTTTATAGATTTTGCTTTTTTGTGTTGGGGGCTTTATTTTGGGGGTTTAGATCTCTAATTTGCAACCTAAATACTGTTCCATATTGCATATTTCATCAGTTAAGTCTTGGGCTCTTGGCTTTATCTTCAGAACATTACGGCCTTTGTACAACTCAGTTGTTCCCACTTTCAGGGTCTGGCTTTCACTACCTGCTCATAGGCAGTAGCTCCATTTCTCATCTTTGTGAAATCTGACATTTCCTTAATGTACGAGTCTCAGGCATTGATGGATATGTGAAGGTGTGTGACTTAAGGCTTAGAAGGGTCAAAAAGAAAGCAAACTGGGCTTTGCTATTTCTGTTTTAAGTTTCATTTGGTGGCCTGATAGTTCTTAATAGTATCGGTATGAAGAATGAATCAAGAAGCCTAGAATTTTAGCTCATCTTTGTTCATAATCTTCATCTACTTTGTCCATTTGCCCATCTACTTTTCTATCCACATATATTATCAATAACTTCCCATATTCTAAATACTGGAAATTCAAAAGAAAAAAAAGTCATGAGCCATGCACCTTTTCTTTGCAATGACAAAATGAAAACCCTGAGATGTGAGGCTATTTGCTGAGCCATGCAGCTGGTCTGTGGCATAGTGGAGACTAAAGGCCATTTCTGGGGTCTTGCTCACATTATCTAAGGTCATCTCTCTTTGGACCTCTGGGATTCCTGTCTTCTTAGTTGTTATAGGAGTAGTAGATTTAGATCCATAAAACATTTGTGATTTGGAAGAATCATATGGTTAAAGAATTTTAAGAAAGCTGATGGGAACAAGTTTACTTTAGCAGATAGATACAATGCTTGCTTCTTTGTCAAATATTCCAAATCACTTATATGTAGTATAATAAAAGTGAAAAGTAGCTGTTTTAATTTTTTTTAAAAACATGCAAAGTACAATGAAGAAAGTTGAAGTAACAACCATTTTACTAGTCTTTTTCTGTATTTCCTTTGAATGTATATATATATATATATATACACACACACACACACACACACACACACAACATTTTTAGCATATATGTATAATTTTATGCCCTGTCTTCTTTGGCTAACATTATATAATCAGCATCTTCCCACATCATGAGACACATTTTTCCAAAGACATAATAATTAATGTCAATATGTTATTTCAAAGTAAAAACTTTATTTAACCATTGTTGTTCAGGTATTTAACTTTTTTCTATGTTTAGATTGTTTCTAATGTTTCACCTTTGTCAACCATGCTGAAATGAGTTTCCTGTTAATACATTTTTATATACATCTTTCATATTCGTAGGATAAATTTTTCTGAGTTCTGTTGCTGCATATGAGGTAATGAACATATTGAGTCTCTCGATTTGTATTTTCCTAGGTGTGCCTTTAACCCTCCTTTACATCACCCAGAATATAAAGCATGGAATCCTTGACTCAATAGCCAGGATATTTAATATCTTAAGCAGAGGAAAAAATACTCTGGTCAAATGTAGCCACAGATTTCTTTCTAGAAGAGAAATCTGCACAGTTAAATGAGAACCTTCTTCAGAGTGTTTCTCCTGTTGAGGGAGTTTTCAGAGAAGAGATAGCATTTGATTTAAGTCTTGTAAAAGTTAAAATTCAAGAAGTTGTGAAGAGGAAGATGAATTTTTCTACCAGGACAAACAGGATGTTCGGAAGAAAGACATTATTTGTAGCCGAGCGTGATAGTGTGCACCTGTAGTTAAGACTACTTGGAAGGCTGAGGCAGAAGGATTAGCCCAGCAGGTGCTAGAGTGACTGTGAGTGTGCCACGGCACTCCAATCTGGACGACAGAGTGAAGCTCCAACTCAAAAAAAAAAAAAGACACTATTTGAACTATACAAAATTTTAGAGTCCATATATTCAAGTGGTTATCAAATATTTTAACAAAGTATTTTTTTAACCCAAATCATACCTAGCCCAATACTGCAAACTGATAAAAGTAGAAAGCATCTCCAGTTAAATCACTGGGGAATGGGAGAACTCAGAATTGAGAGTAGAGTTTCCTTTCCTTAACTCTCCTATTAAACCCAAGACTTCTTTTAAAAATAAATTTAAAACCAGTCATTCCAGTTTGAAGTTGAAGACACTGAGACAGAGACAGAATGTGACATCCTTCAAGGTCATAAGTAATTCCAAAACCACAGTTCAGTGCTTTTTACCCTTTCCAAAAGCACCTATTCCAGTGCTTTTATCACTCAACATTCCCGTGCTGACTGAGAGAGATTATTTCTATTCTGTTAGGTTATGTATTGTCGCACTGTCCCTAGAGACAAAGTCCCAAAAGATTAATGTAACTATTAGCTTCTATAAGATGTTACCCCAATCCATATTAACTGTATCTGGCTGAGACTCAAAGGATCTATTAAATTATATCCAGGTTCCTATTAAATCACTACACCAGTAGTAATACCCGGACTAACCTTCCCCTTAACCCAAATTAACACATGCTCTTAGTAGTCTTGAATCTAAGGCAAGTTCCTGAGATGAATAAGTGACTGGAAAGACAGGAGAGGAGAAAATTAAAATAAATGATAGGGTGACCTTCTCACACCACTTGTGGTTTCTCAATTAACCGAAAGCCAGCCAGCTCCATGTTGCTGTTCTTACAGTAATAGGTTTCACCCTCTCATTTAGTGCCAGCCCACATGGGTGCACAACAGACACACACTTTGCTAATCAGATTGGCAGCAAATAGAATTAAACCATTAAGGCAATTAGGCAATTTATAGATAACATTTGATCAGTTCAGTGAAAATGCAAATTCATTCTCTTCTAGAGAAATAAGTTGATGAAAAGTCATTTCATGTTTTATAATCTTCATTAACCCTTTTCCAAATAAAGATTCCAATGTTTGGAGCTCATCTGTATCTGTGTAGATGGAAGAGAGGGAAGAGAGAGAGAGAGAGAGAGAGAGAGAGAGAGTGTGTGTGTGTGTTTTGTTTGTTTTTCTCTCTTTGTTCAATCTTTTGTAACCTACCATGGTTTTCTGTCTTCAGACTCTTTGGGCATATTTTGGTAATCTTTTTTTGTTTTGTTTTGTTTTAAGTTGGAGTCTCATTCTGTCTCCCAGGCTGGAGTTCAGTGGCATGCTCACGGCCCCTGCAGCTTCAACCTGCTGGACTTAGGTGATCCTTCCATGTCAGCCTTCCAAGTAGCTGGAACTACATGCCACCACACCCGGCTAATTTTTGTGATTTATTGTAGAGACGAGGTCTCACCAAGTTGTCCAGGCTGGTCTCAAACCCCCGGGCTCAGGCAATCCTCTTGCCTTGACCTCCCAAACTGCTGGGATTACAGGCTGAGCCACCACGCCCAGCCCCATTTGAGTAATCTGATACAGAATCTTTCTCGTACATCAAGGCAAACTCAGTTAATTTTCTCAGATACATGATGACTCATGTATTAAACACCTTCTTAGACTTAGAGTTCAGACTGCATCCTTAAAGCATTCTGAAATGATATTGGTTGGATATTCATGTGTTGTAGATGCATTACTTGGCTGCTTCTCATTCCTCTCTATTCCCCACAATAAAGGTTTCTACTCTCTCACAAGCTGGTGTGGAAGAAAATGTTGTACCCCACAACAGTTGTCTGAAAGTAAGTGTGTGGTCTTTGCATTTTCATTCTGGATTAGTATCATTGAAGTCTGCACTTCACTCTTCCCCTACAGCCTGAACTTTCAACAAAAAAATGAGTAAGTTGCAGCCTGTGCTTCCTTCACCTGCCAAGATACCTTTTGTGCTCTAGCTCAGGGTTCCCAAACCTGGTGCATCATCAGCTGGGGAGTGGAAATATTTATAATCTGCAAGGTTTCAACCCAGACTCGCTGAATCTGTATGTTCAAAATTTGGATTAAGGATGTTTTTGCTTTTGTTCGTTTTTCTAATCTCCCTGTTTGATCTTTGGGGGTCAGCTGGTCTTTATAAAAATTAAGTCTAGGTACCTATTGTTTGTTTTTTTAAAATTTGAGAACATAGCACACAGTCTAACTCATGATCTGTCCATGATGCAGAAATCAGTTGGGTCCAAAGAATGTTATGATGGCCTTGCTTATAAAACAAAATGCCTGTGTGTTAGGTAATTTTATATATAAACACGTGCATGTGTGTGTGTGTGTGTGTGTGTGTGTGTATAAATGTATATGTTTTCTGTGTTTAAATGTCATTAGAAGTGGGTAAAGCATAAGAGGCAACTGTGTGGCTATGTTTAGTGTATCTCCTTCTTTCCAGTGTTAATAAGGTATTGCAGCAAACTCTTATCCAGCGGGATACATGCCTTGGCATGCCCACATGCAGGATTTTGAGAGCATTAATGTAAACATCAAAGGGAAAAAATGCGAATGCCTCTCACAAATGTCACCCTGTACTTTTTCAGCACAGAGAAGTCTTGGATTTTACTGATTCATTCATCAATACATGTGTGTAGGAGATCACATCTTTTTGAGCACTTTTTGGATATTGATCAGATTCTATTAAAGCCTTCAAGCTGGCAGTGCCATCAGTGGCACAGGGAAGAAATAGGTTTGGGGGTAAGATTGAGCTCAGCATTCTAGGAAATATTTTTCACCTATTTATTACTGTATACATAGGCTTATGCTTTCTCAAGTTAGAAATACTTCCAAAGGATGGACTTTTGGAAAGTAGACATAATGTCCTTAGCAATACTGTAAAACTCCATTAATTTGCTAAGCAAATATGTGAGATCATAAAGGATGTTGCAGAGATTGTAAAGGGCAGGTTTAATCTCATGCTTAACCAACTCTAAAAGCATCGACTTTTCAAGTTCTTAAGAGTCTGTGCTTATGAGGATACTAGGTCTTCTTCCTTAATTAAGCTTCCCCTCTAAGACCAACCAGCTATTAGTTAAAAGTACATTTTGTACTTTTGGATAATTTTATATTTCTTTTTTTAAATAAATTCTTCATATGAGCATTTAGGCCTTGATTCAAACTGTGGCTTTCCATAATCTGGTCTAAATTACATTTTATTTGTCTGCATAATTATATTTATTCCATATCTATTGGACTATGAAGAAGGAAGAATAAGTCAGCAAGTATATTTTGTTTCTGTTCACAGTAATTTCCCAATGAATGTATGTGTAAATGAGGGAGTCATATATATTAAATGTTATTGTTGGTGATTAGTACCTAAAAATGTGTTTTTTCTTCATTTATAAGGAGTTTTAAAACTTTAGACTGAGTACCTCTTTTGTTTAATTTTTGCACTTCTTGGAGGCATAAGGTATTTCAGTATGTATGGATCTTTCTTACCAAATTTTCATAGTTCAGTAGTTTTTTTTTTGGCTTAAAATAAAATAGAAAAAAATTCTTAAAATAGTAGCTTTCTAGAACCCATAAAGTCAGATTTTGAGAACATGAGACATCTGTGAGGTTCTAAAGAGATTTTGTGGTGTTCTCTCTCAGTGCTTTTACCCTCCTTCCCTCACCACTCTGCTATAATCTGATAATTAGTAACTTTAAACCAGTCAACATAAGTTATGTTAAGGCTCCAGTTTTTCAAAATTTCATAATGGATGATATTTAAATACAAACATACATTTTTAAAAAGTCCACCATACTGAATTCCAAAAGTATTTATAAAGCGCCAGTGTTTGCACAGTGTTCTTAAAACTAAAGTCATTGATTAAGTTTATAAAAATCTCAGTGAGGCACAGTTAAACTAAATTGGATTGAATACTGTGAATTGTTTTAGTCATTGAAAAACACCATTATTCCAAATACTACTGCCTGCTTATCTTCCTGAGTTAACATAATGCATTCTTTTCCTGTCCTCTCTATCCTCCTAAAGCATTCTTGAACTCTTTCTGCCCTCTTGCTTACATCCTCCTTGACCATCTATTCATTCTTATATAATGTGGTTTCAGTAATAAAAACCACACATGTGTCAGTGTGTTCATTACTTTAAGGGTGGCTAAACTGGAAGCTTTGGTTAAAGACACCAAAATCTTACCAGTTTGGTGGTATTCAGGGACAGTCTGTCTGGCTCATCCCCTTTGTCCCTGCTGTCTGACTTTCCCTTCCTGCATCACTGAGCTTTTCTCATGATGTGTCCCAGAAGAGTGTGAGTGGGTGCATGCATGAGGAAGTATATATGTGCTGCAAATACATGTATAGTGATTCTTTTCTGAAGATCTTCCCTTTGCTATAATTTCCATTCTGTCCTAGTATATCCTTTATTTTTAAAAACCAGCATTTAGCTGAGGACTTGATGAAAAGTCTTCTTTGAGCTCTCCCATGACTGTACAGAAAAATTTATCCCTGAGGCTGCTCTCATTTAAGGATGGGCTCTTTGAAGACAACATACTTCTTCCCACGGTTTCACTTGGGTTCAAGAAAACCTACATAAAATGCCAAGTGGAAAAGGACCCTGTAATACTTATTTATTCACTGGTACTGCCATATGCTCCGTTTTGTAGGAACTGAGAGAATGATAGTCATCCACATTCCACCCCTCACCTACCAGTTTGAATTATTCATAGTATGGTGACAAGTGGCTTTCCTACCCTCAATATGTTTCTGACCTTTCAGTTGACGCCTTCTGCAGTTCTCTGCCCTCCTTCCCTTACCAGAGGCCCCGGGACCTCTAATGGGCTCCCATCAATTGCCTGTTGAAGGACAGAAGCTGTTCCCAATTGTTGCTGCTGATTGGTGATTTTCATGTGAGTACCACTGGATAGCAGGGAGCTGAGAGTGATGTTGCAACAGGAAGGGTTGTATTTGCATATGCAGAAACATATGTGCATGTGTGTGTATACACATGCATGCACACACACACATACACACCTCTTTAGTTTTCCTTTAAAAAAAGACATTTAACCCTGTCAAAATCAATTCTTATGTATGATTTATAAAAATGTAGGTTCACATCTTTGAGTTCATAAAAATATTGAATTTAGATTCTTTCCAATTTTCTTTTTTGTAGAAAGGCTCACATTCAGTAGGAAATTCTACTTGGGATTTTATTAAGTAGAGAAACATTTTGATTTCTGAGATTTGTGATAGTTAACACATAGTTAACTTGCTAATTAAAACATTTGTCAAAGCCTTGCATAATACAGGGATTTAGTTAGGCAGTGCAGTTTATTTTTACTTATTTATTTATTTATTTTAATTTATTGTAGAGATGAGGTCTTGCCAAGTTGCCCAGGTGGGTCTCGAACCCGCGGGCTCAGGCAATCCTCTTGCCTCGGCCTCCCAAAGTGCTGGGATTACAGGCTGAGCCACCGAGCCCAGCCCTGCAGTGTAGTTTAAAAAAAAAAACAACAAGACAGACCTGTCCTGATCTCCTTGGAGATGATTGTCAACAGAAGATGCACTTTAAAGAATATGTGTTAGCATAGAGAAAGTTTCTAGTTTTCCATCATTTCAAGTTGCTGTAAATTATATGGATGTAAAAGCCTTTGTAATATGTACGTATCTAGTGAGTATGGATTCTCAGATTTGATAGCATTTCTAATGGAAGACTTACATATAAAATGTAAAATCAGTAAGCAATGGCTCACTAACCAAATAATGAAAGAGTCAGGAAAGAGAAGAAAATTATACCAAACCATTTAGGCCAAGCAAAACAGATTGGGAAAAAACTTAAGCTGATGTCAAAATCAAAATAGAATATACAAATGAATCTCTAAATTAAATGTTTTATTTGGGAATAATAGAACTGTACTTTGGGGCATACATACACATAGACTGGGTGGTTTTCAGTATGTCCAAAGAACAAAGGAAAGATTGGGGGTTTTATTAGAAAGATAAATGTTACATATTGTTTTGCAAGAAAGCTCATTGTCATTAGAGAAGCTTTTGGATTACAGCAGGCTGTTTCAGCAGCTGGACTAACAGAAAATTCATTTTTGGAGCAGGTGTTATGTGTCCTGAGTGCTTTTCCCCCCCAGCCTCTTGACTCTTTCTTAGGTAGGTGTGGCAGAAATGACCCAATTTGTATAAAATCAATGTTCACACTAAGTTTCCCGCAACCTGTAGAAAACATAGAAATTAATTTTAATTTTTTCTTTTTACAGTTATTATTTTATTATCATTAAAGTTCATCAGAACTGAGTAATGTTTTCCTATCACTAAGCACTTAGAAAAAATTGTAAAGGAACTTGAAAGATGTTGGACGGTATGATGTGTAGAACTTTCAGTCCAGTTTATATGAGAGAGAGAAGGGAAAGAACTGTGCTATTAGCCAGGCTCAGTGACTCAACCTGTAATACAAGGCTGGGGAGAGATAATTGCCTGAGCCCCCAGTTTGAGACCAGCCCCAGCAACTTGGCAAGACCTTGTCTCTACAATAAATCAAAAAAATTAGCCAGGCATGGTAGCATGTGCCTATAGTTCCTCTGGCTACTTGGAAGGCTGAGGTGGAAGGATCACCGGAGCCCAGCAGGTCGACAGTGGGGTCCATGAGCTGCACTCCAGCCTGAGTGTTGGAGTGAGACTCCAACTCTAAAAAAAAGAACTGTGCTATTTTGTTTATCAATATAGCTCATTGCAGGCATTTTTGAGAGTGTCTGGACACCAGGCCTGTAAAGTCTCTGGAGGTTTGATTAGATATTGAGAAAGAGCTTGGACAGATCTGCTGCATGATCCTCAGACTGCTGGTTCTCAAACTTACCTCCATCAAAACACAGATTTCCTATGAGTTGGACTGAGCCATTTCATTGTCTATGATCAAATGATTGCTTTCTTTTTTTCTACTGCAAGATTGAAACAAAAAATAAGTGGGTAAAGATTCTTAGATTAAGTTTTTATAATGCATTTGTGTTGAACTTTGTCTTATTTATAATCAAGTAACAAATATGAATTTAAAAACTGGGTGATATTTTGCTCAACAGTTTGTTGACAATATCATTAATTTTTTTTAATATGTAACATAATCACGTATTTTACAAGTAGAATTATTTCAATTTCATATCACAAAATTAAATATATTAGGGTTTAATAGTGTTCCAGAGCCAATAGCACAGAGTAACTCATAATTTCCAGGCATTTGGTCTCATCAATCAGTTTGAAATCTTTGCCTGAGTATCACTGTTAAGCACATGAAGGGCAGGCATCCATAATGGTGATTGGTGAGCTATCCATTGGCTCCTGACTTTAGGAATAGGGGTGGCAAACATGATACTTTGTTATAAAAATGAAAGACCTCAAATGGATTCTTGTCCTTTTGAAGAGCCTACTGCCAATACCTGTAAGCTGTTGTTAAAAATTATAGCTAGCATACTCTCTAAAGTCTTTCTCATCAGCTAGACACATGCTCTAGCTTTACATACAATGTCTATAAACCTCACCTCAACCTTGCAAAGTAGAGGGCATTATCATCTGTGTTTTCTGGGCAGGGAAACTGATGCACAGAGAGACTAAGTTCCTTGGCCAAGACTGCAGAATTATGAAATGACATCAGGAGAGCTTAGGTCCCTCTGCCTGCACTCCTTTCTCAACATGCACTGCAGGCACTAAAAGCTATTTTAGATTTGTCCAAATGCCTGAACAAGAACTCTATTGAAATACCATAAAATGTAGGATATAACCTTAGCCTTGAAAATTTTGGGGGGAGCAAAATTTACCAACTTGAAAAAAAGAAGATGTTTACCTTTCAGATAACCATATCTCAGAAAGTCACTGAAGTAGTCAAAGAATGTATACCCAGATAAATAAAAAACAAAACCTATTGCATAAGTAGTTTGGTCTCCTCCATCTGCATCCTGCTAAAAAACTTTTTTTTGCTTTGCTATAGAAGTTTTGAGAGTTTTAAATAAGACATTGTCTCTAAAGCCCCTAGCTTAGCAACATAAGTGGTTTGTGTTTTGGTGTCCATAACCATGGATTCAAAGTCATTTTTCTATCAAGAAGAGATTTAGAATTGACCCAGCAGAAGAAATGCTTTACTTTCATGGTCTTCTTTTAAATCAGGCCTTTATGAACTATGTTCTGCCTATACTGATTTTTGCCCCTAATATATGGTATTAGCTATTGTAAAAATTACTTCTTTTTATTTTTTTACTTTTATTTTTTTGAGTTGGAGTCTCACTCTTGTTGCCCAGGCTGGAGCAACCACAGCCTCGACCTGCTGGACTTAGGTGATCCTGACGCCTCAACCTTCCAAGTAGCTGGAACTACAGATGCATGCCACATGCCTGGCTAGCTTTTTTGTGTGTGTGATTTACTGTAGTGACGAAGTCTCACCAAGTTGCCCAGGTGGGACTCAGGCAATCCTCTCACCTCAGCCTCCCAAAGTGCTGAGCCACCGTACTCAGCCACAAATTACTTCTTTTTAAAAGAACATAAGATTTATTTATTTTTGTGTAATTCAATTAATATTTATAGACAATAATTGAAACTTAGATTCTAAGTTTCTCTCATGCTAATCTTGCCAAGCTCTGGTTGTCTTCAAAGCTTTCCAACAAGAAAGAATCAGATCAGACCTCTGTTGTATGATATGTATTGACAATCGGGCTTTCTTCATTCTGAAGGAAGAAGAAAGAGACAAGGGAATTGTTGCTGTGAAACCCATGGGCCCCAGGAGTTTTAAAAAATGTTTTCCAAGCCAGTCTCGGTGGCTCAGCCTGTGATCCCATGCCTTTCGGAGGCTGAGGTGAGTGGATTGCCTGAGCCCATGGGTTCGAGACCCGCCTGGGCAACTTGGCAAGACCTCATCTCTACAATAAATAAAAACAATTAGCCGGGTGTGGTAGCGCACGCCTGTAGTTCCAGCTACTTGGAAGGCTGAGGCAGAAGGATCGTTGGAGCCCAGCAGGTCGAGGCTGCAGTGGCCAGGAGCGGCCACTGCACTCCAGCCTGGGCGATAGAGTGAGACTCCAACTCAAAAAAAAAAAAAAATGTTTTCCAGGATAGAGATACTGGAAGCAAAACCTCAATTCCTCAACCAACTCATCTTTGACAAAGACTCCATCAACAACCAATGGGAAAAGGAGAACCTATTCAGTAAATGGTGCCGGGAAAACTGGCTGACTACATGCAGAAGACTGAAACAAGATCCCTAACTATCACCATACACAAAAATCAACTCTAAATGGATCAAAGACCTAAATGTAAAACTGCAAACTATAAGATTACTAGAAGAAAATGTAAGAAACACCCTTACTGAAATTGGAATAGGCAATCAAGTCCTGATCAACTCTCCAAAAGTGAATGCCATAAAAGATAAGATAGACAAGTGGGACCCCATCAAACTGAAAAGCTTCTGCAAAGCAAAAGAAACCAAGAGAGTGGGGAGACAGCCCTCAGAATGGGAAAAAATATTTGTCAACTGTATATCTGACAAAGGCCTAACATCTAGGATCTACAAGGAACTCAAACGTGCCAAAAGGAAAAAAACAAACAATCCTATTAAAAAATGGGCAAAAGGTATGAATAGACACTTCTCAGAAGAAGACATACAGGCAGCCAACAGATATATTAAAAAATGCTTGGCCTCACTAATCATCAAAGAAATGCAAATTAAAACTACACTGAGATACCACTTAACTCCAGTCAGGATGGCCATCATCAGTCACTCAAAAAACAACAGATGCTGGAGAGAATGTGGGGAAAAGGGAACACTTCTACATTGT
>CAUYQG010056438.1:0-22500 GCA_963574415.1 Tarsius wallacei | reverse complement strand
ATAACTCATGCTTTGATATATTTAAAAATTCATGGCTGGGCACGGTGGCTCATGCCTATAATCCCAGCACTTAGGAGGCCAAGCAAAAGGATTGCCAGAGTCCAGGAGTTTGAGACCAGCCTAGGCAACATAGTGAAACCTTTTCTCTACAAAACAAAAATCAAAAAATTAGCTGGGTGTGATGGCATGCACCTGTAGTTCCAGCTACCTGGGAGACTGAGGTGGAAGGATTGCGCCCAGAAGGTGGAGAATGTGGTGAGCCATGATTGTGCTACTACACTCCAATCTGGGACAGAGTGAGACCCTGACTCAAAAAAAAAAAAAAATTCATCACCAAACCCATGAGCACTTAAATTTTTCTTTTCTCTTTTTTGTTTGTTGCTACATGAATATTAATTTTATTATTTTAGGTTTTTCTGTATGTTTAAAACATTTCATGATAACAGTATATTTCTTTCTTTGATTTCTTTTATCTTAAAGATGTGTGGTACAATTCAGGATAAGGTATACAACACTTAGATTTTTCTATGTTTTCCACCAGAAGTTTTACACCTTTGCATTTTTACATTTAGGTCTATGATTCATTTTTAGTTACTTTTTGTGAAAAGTGTATAAAAGTTCTTATTAATATTTCATTTTCAATTTATTGCTAGTATTTAGAAGTACAATTGATTTTTGTATATGGACCTGTTATGCTTTTAGCCTGTTAAATTCATATGGTAGTTCTATTAAGTTCTTTATAGATATTTTGGAATTTTCCATGAACATAATCATGCTATCTCAAATAAAGCCTTTTACTTTTTTCCTCTTCAATCTGATTAATTTTATTGCTTTTTCTTGTCTTTTAAAAAAAATTTTATTCTATTTAGAGATGTGAGGTACAAGTAAGAATTAACTTCATAGGTAGGCTGCAGGCAGGTGAAGTTTGGGCTTCCAACTGGCCCTCGCTGCCCCAGTAGTGGACCTGGTACCCTTTGTGTTGTCATGTGTCCCCTGCTCCTTCCCTTCCCGCCCTAGCAGTGCCCAGTGACAATCGATCTATCCCTCGTGTTCGTGTGATTATTGTTCAGGGCCTACTCATGAGTGAGAACATGTGGTATTCGGTTCTTTGTTTCTGTGATAGATCACTTAGTATGATGGTCTCCAACTCCAACCAGTTTTCTGAGAAGTCCATGCTTTTGTTCTTCTTTATGGCTACGTAATACTCCATCATGCATATATACCACATTTTCTTTTTCCAGCCCACTTCAATGGGCAGTAGGATTGGTTCCATGTTTTCACTATTGTGACTAGTGCAGCTATAAACATGCATGTGCAGGTGTCTTTTTGGTAGAATGATTTATGTTCCTCTGGGTATATTCCCAAGAAAAGGACTGCTATATAGTATGGCCTCCCAAAGTGGAATTATGGGCTTGAGCCACCATGCCCAGCCTAGAACATAAGATTTAATTAAAATGTCACACCACAATATAAATGTTATAACATTGAAGGCTAAGCATGGTGGCTCATGCCTGTAACCCCAGTACTTTGGGAAGCAGAGGTGAAAGGATTGCCTGAACCCACAGGTTCGAGAATAGCCTGAGCAACTTGGCAAGACCTCATCTCTAACATAAATTTTAAAACTAGAAAAAAAGTTTTTTGTATTTTGTATCTATTTGGGTCTTATTAAATCCAGTTTGACATTCTCTACCACTTAGTTGTTTAGTCTATTTACATTTAATGAACTATTTTGTCTCCACTGTTTACTTATTAAAGTGTACTTGTCTACTTCTTGTGTTATGTAAAGGTATTTGCATACCTCTTATGTGCTATATGCACCTTTCACTTAGAAGAATCTACTTTCAAATAACATTCCACTACTTCAAGCATAGTGTAAAAACCCTACCACAATATGCTGTTTCTTTTTTTTTTTTTTTTTTTTAATTGGAGTCTCACTCCATTGCCCAAGCTGGAGTGCAGTGGCAGACTCATTGTCACCCCAACGTCAACCTGCTGGACTCAGGTGATCCTTCTGCCTCAGCCTTTCAAGTAACTGGAACTATAGACACACACTAATTACCACACCTGGCTAATTTTTTATTTATTGTAGAGACGAGGTCTTGCCAAGTTGCCTGAGCTGGTCTTGAACTCATGGACTCAGGCAATCCACTCGCCTCAGCCTCCCAAAGTGCTGGGATTATAGGCTGAGCCACCGAGCTTAGCCTATTTTACTTTTTGAGACATGGTTTCACTTTGTCACCCAGGCTGGAGTGCAGTGGCACGATAACAGCTCACTTCAGCCTCGACCTTCTGGGCTCAGACAATCCTTTCTCCTCAGCCTCCCAAGTAGCAAGGACTATAGGCACATGCCACCATGCCCAGCTAATTTTTTTGTAAAGATGAGGTCACTCTTTGTTGCTCAGGCTGGTCTTGAACTCCTGGGCTCAAGTGATCTTTGCACCCTTGGCCTCCCAAAGTGCTGGGATTGTAGGCATGAGCCACCGCATCCAGCCCATAGCTATTTTAAAGTCCTTGTCTATTAATTATGTTTAACATTTCTGAGTTATTTTCTATTGACTAATTTTTCCCTTGGCTAGGGTTCATATTTTCATTTTCTTGGTAGCAATTTTTGACTGGATGTTAAGCATTGTGAATGTTATGTTGTTGAATATTTGGATTTTGTTGTTTTCTTTTAATAAATATTGAATTTGTTTGGCAGACAATTTAGTTACTTGGTTATCAGTTTGATAATCTCAAGACCTACTTTTAAAATTTGTTAGGGAAGATCTAAAATAGTTTTTATTCTAAGGCTTATTTATCTCCATTGCTAAGACATAACACTTCTTGGGTCTCTACTGCGTGTTCAAGCTTTCCAAAAGTTCTCTTTATTCTTGTTAATGGGAGATCAAACGTGTCTTAGCCTTGTGTGAGTTCTAGGGCTTGTTTAGCTTACAACTCCCAGACTTTGTTCTTTGCTCGGCCTTGTGTAGTTTCACCTCACATAGGTTCAGATTAGTATTCTGCCAAATAATCAAGGGAATCTCTGTGCAAACTTTTGGCTCTCTCTCTCTCTGCATATCTTCCTCTTCTTTGTTATATTGTCCCACAAATTCCAGCCATCTCAGCTTCCCAGGTTTTATTCTACCTCATCAATTCATTGTATCGCCCAATGATGTTTGAGTTTCCCCTTTTATGTCACAGTCCCACGATTGTCTCCAGGAAGGAAGCTGCAGCAATGAAGACACCCTTGTTGATTTCCTTCCTTTCAACAGTTTTAAAAAATGGCTTAAAACATTGATTTCATACACTTTTTCTAGTTTTCTGTGATAGTACAGTAAGTCCCATTCTGATACCATGAGTGGAAACAGAAGTCTAACGACTTATTCTTTTTTTGTTTTGTTTTGTTTTTGTTGTTGTTGTTTTGTTTTTTGGGGTTTTTTTGAGTTAGAGTCTCACTCTGTTGCCCAGACTGGAGTGCAGTGGCCACTCCCAGCCACCGCAGCCTCGACCTGCTGAACTCCGGCGATCCTTCCGCCTCAACCTTCCAAGTAACCGGAACTACAGGCGCGCGCGACCATGCCCAGCTAATTTTTTTTTATTTATTTATTGTAGAGATGAGGGCTCACCAAGTTGCCCGGGCGGGTCTTGAACCCGCGGGCTCAGGCAATCCACTCACCTCAGCCTCCCAAGGCGCGGGATTACAGGCTGAGCCACTGAGCCCGGCTACAACTTATTCTTAAATATGAATGAATAACTCAGGATCAGCAGACATTTGAGGACTACAGAACATAAGATTTTTTTTTTTTTTTGAGTTGGAGTCTCACTTTTGCCCAGGCTGAAGTGCAGTGGTGTGCTCATGGCCACTGCAACCTCAACCTGCTGGGCTCAGGCAATCCTCCCGCCTCAAACTTCCAAGTAGCCGAAGCTATGCGGGCTACCATGACCAGTTAATTTTTTGATTTATGGTAGAGATGAGGTCTCGCCAAGTTGCCCAGGCTATTCTCGAATCCGTGGGCTCAGGCAATCCTCTCACCTCAGCCTCCCAAAGTGCTGGGATTACAGGCTTGAGCCACCATGCCTGGCCTACTTTTTTGACTTATTGTAGAGATGAGGTCTTACCAAATTGCCCAGGTTGGTCTCGAACCCTGGTCTCAGGCAATCCTCTCGCCTTGGCCTCCCAAAATGGGATTATAAGCTTGAGCCACCATGCCCAGCCTAGAACATAAGATTTAATTAAAATGTCACACCACAATATAGATGTTATAACATCGAAGGCTAAGCATGGCGGCTCATGCCTGTAACCCCAGCACTTTGGGAGGCAGAGGTGAAAGGATTGCCTGAACCCCAAAGGTTCGAGAATAGCCCGGGCAACTTGGCGAGACCTCATCTCTACCATAAAATTTAAAACTAGTCAAGCGTGGTGGTGCACACTTGTTATTCCAGCTACTTGGAAGGCTGAGGTGGAGGGACTGCCTGAGCCCAGCTGGTCAAGGCTGTGGTGGCGGTGAGTGTGCCACTATATTCCACCCTGGTGACAGAGCGAGACTCCAACTCCAAAACAAACAAACATAACGTTGAACACATGTAGGTGTATCAATTTGCTAAGTTGCTATAACAAAGTACCATAAAAGGGCCTTAAACAACAGGAATGTATTATCTCACAGTTCTGGAGGCTAGAAGACTCAGATAAGGATGCCAGCAGTGTTATTTCCTTCTGAGGACTGTGAGTGATAATATGCTCTGTGCTTCTCTCCTAGGTTCAGTGCAATCTTTGACATTCTTTGGCTGCTGCTACTTCAATCTCTGCCTTCAACTTCACATGTCTTTCTTCCTTTTTGGATTTCTGCCTCCAAATCTCCCCCTTCTAAAGAACATCAGTCATGTTGGATTATGGGCTCACCCTACTTCAGTATGACCTCATTTTAATGAATTATACCTGCAATAGCCTTATTTCCAAATAAGGCCACATTTTTGAGGTACTGAGGATTAGAACTTCAACACATGTATTCTGAGGGGACATAATTCAATCCATAAAAATTAGTAAAGGCATTGCTAACAAAATTTGTGAGATAGAAGGAAAATTTATTAGAGACACAGATGAAAAAAATCTAATATACTGATTTTACAAAACAGTAAAGAAGTCATGAAATATTGAACAACAGTTTATAAAACATGAAATAGGAGTCTTTGGTATATTACTTACAAGCTATAAAGGTAGCCAACTGGTATAATTAGCAAACTGATATGCTTACAGGAGGTAAGCAGGTAATATAAATGAAAAACAAGGCTCAGGTATTGGTGCATGTGTTTACCTTGTGTATGTGATGAGAACTTTGGCATACAAATTAGCACCTGCCACTTTTGGAGAGTACAGCCACCTGTTGTGTTGGTTAGTTGCTGGGATAGAGGCTATATTTGTCCATTTACTGAGTTTGTATCTCCCCAAAATTTACGTTCATTTGGAACCTCAAAAGTTGATCTTATTTGGAAATAAATTCTTTGCACATGTAATTTGTCAAGATGAGGTCATACTGGATTAGGGTGTGCCCTAAATCCAATGGCTGGTGTCCTTACAAAAAGGGAAGATTTGGAAACAGAGGCACCCACAGATAGAGGGGGAAAAGTCGTGTTAAGACAGGGACAGAAATTTGGGTGGCACAGCTGTAAGCCAAGGAATGCCAAGGATTGCTGATAACCACCAAATGCTAGGAAGAGGCTAGAAGGATACTTCTCATAGGGCTTTCAAAAAGAGGCTAGCCCTGCCAACATCTTGGTTTTTAACTATCTTTTTTTTTCTTTTTCTTTTTTGAAACAGGATCTCACTCAGGCTGGAGTACAGTGGTGCAATCCGAACTCACTGCAGCCTTGAACTCCTGGACTTAAGTGATCCTTCTGTCTCAGTCTCCTGAGTAGCTGGGACTACAGGCATGTGCCACCACATCCAGCTAATTTAAACAATTTTTTTGTAGAGATGAAGTCTCACCATGTTGCCACCAGTTCTGGTCTCGGACTCCTAGGCTTGAGCAATTCTTCTGCCTTGGCCTTTCAAAGTGCTGTGTGAGCCACCATGCTTGATTCCGAATTTCTATCCTCCAAAATTGTGAGAGAATCACTTTCTGTTGTTTTTAGCTACTCATTGTGATATTTTGTTATGGCTATGCTAGGAAATTAATGCATACCATAACTGCCTTTTTTGTGAGAAGCTATACGTTTGGATTTTTAAAAAATAATAAATCTTACAATTTTGCAGTCTTGGCTTAAAAAAATTCACTGCAATCCAAACAATACACATCTACAGTCATATCTAGCCTGCAGGCCATCTGTTTGCAACCTCTGCAGTAGAGACACTAAATACAGAATAGGGATATGACTAACGTAGTTTAAAAGGGAGGTAAGTGAACTGAGATGTGCTATATGAGTGCCAAATCAACTGTCATAGCAGGAAGCATAAAGAAAATGTCTAAACTTGATTGGGAAATAGCAATAAAATGATCCAAAGTAAGTTGTCTCTGGAAGATAGTACACGGGGTGAGGCAAGTGACTGTTGCTTTTCATTATAAGTTATTTCATATTCTTTGATTTTTAAACGGTGGGTAGGTATTACTACTAGGCTTGCCAGGAAGTTACTCTAAAAGTAAGGATAAGTGCTTTGTTGTTGTTTTGGTCAGCAATAGTAGACAATATCAATAGCTGGGAAAAGCTTGGAGGTGTAGCAAAAGATAATGTGTCTCTCTAGAGGAAAGTAGGTCTTAGCACCTTTGAAAGAACAGACAGAATGCATATGTTTCCACTCTTTTATGTTCCTCAGAATTTATCTTTTTGAAGGACACTAGAGTCTTTTTTCTTTTATTAAAGGTTTGGGATGCAACTTTCTAGTCGGTTACAGTTTTGACACTAGAGTCTTTAAACTACTGAGTAATGTAATCCATTTATAATATGGAGAAAGTAAAAAATTAAGAATATATTTTGGTCATTTCCTTTTTAAGTCATCTATGAAAAATCTTGAAAGTGCCACTCATGCTTCATGGAGCTATTTGTGATTTTCATAAAGAAAGTATGGATTCTTGAATTATACAACTGTTCATGACATATACCATGACTAATGATTTCAGATGATAAGTCCAAAGGAATCAGTCCATAGAGATTTCACAAGGGGAAAATCATCTCTAGAATACCCAGATTATCTTGAAATTCTTGTTTTTGTAAAAACCTACCAACACATTCACAGTATATAGTTACATGAAGTTTGTAAGTAGAATTGATATATTTAGGTAGTTATTAAAGATTTCTGGGATGTTCCTGACAGCAATATTAGTAAAATTGGATTAAATTTGAGAAACAGGCTTATTATATGTCACTTTTTTCCCTCTGAAACACTTAGGAAAACTGGACCAATATCCAGACTATATCCCTTAATATGTTCTCCACACTAGTCCTGAGGGAACTTACTCCATGGCAACTCTGCTTAAGGCCTTCCCCTGACTTGAATGGTTCCCCACTGCCTTCAGGATAGTGTTAAGTCTTTCTGTATCTGATCTCAGCTCACTTTTCTGGCCTCATCTTTCAGCTCTCCAATCAACCCAAATATGGGGTTTGCTTGTCCTTGAACCTGAGCTCCTGGGCATAGAGTTCTTTCCTTTCCCAGTCCTCTTTTCCATGGTAACTCCTACTTATCTGTGAAAGTTCATCTTAGGCCTGCTCCCCTCCAGGGAAAAACCCTGTCCATCCCTCTAAGGCTGGGTAGTATATCATCTTGGATATTGCCACAGCATCTTCTCAGATAACTCATCATAGTTTGGCTTGTTCTCCCATTATCTTCTGACAATAATCTCATTAGTAGACTTGTAACTTTATGACCATAAAAGCTGGGGACTTTATTTTTTGTTTGTTTCTAAATAGTGATTTTAGTTTTCAACTCATTTATAAAATGCACAAATCCTAAAGCTGACGTATAATCAAGCTCCTGCCTGTTAGCCTAACCCCACCCCCAACTCCCTTTACAATTCAATTGCCCTCTTCCCACTCCCTACTGGGATGTCCCAGACTTTAACACCAGAATTTTTTTTTTTTAATTCTACTAAGAGAATTGTTTTCTCATAGAACAGTGTACTACTCATAGTCAACTTTCCTAACTTTCCTCTTGAATTACTATAATTAGTATAAGTTTCCTGAAAACTTGAATTATATTTCTGTTGCTTAGCATGTTATATAAAATAGTAAGCATTCACAGACTATTTCTTGATAATGATGACTTTTCAAAACGACTTGATTTCCAAATTTATCTCTGGACATATCAGCAAAAACTTATTGCATGAGGTGTTTTGCACAAAACTTTAAATGAGATAGCAGACTTCACGAATAATTATTAAAGGTGATAATCTATCAGTTGAGATCATAAAACCAGAAATATTGCAATTTTTTCCTGATAACTTTTTATATTTGTTCTGAAGAATCTAGATTTATAAAAGTCTTTGATTTAAATAAAATCCTTCAAAAACAAAAGAAAATTCAAATTCATAAGAAAAGGTAAAACTGGCCTAAATCTGAGAAAAATACTTTAGGTCATGACTGTTAAAAGAAAAACCTCAGATAAATTAAATTTGATATAATTTAGTTGAGCAAAGAATGATTTGCGAATCGGGCAGCCTTCTGAACCAAAAAAGGTCTAGAGAGGCTCCAGTACTGCCTTGTGGTCAAAGATTTATGGACAGAAAAAGGAAAGTGACCTATAGAAAATGGAAGTGAGGTACAGAAACAGCCTGATTGGTTACAGCTCGGAGTTTGCCTTGTTTGAACCCGGTTTGAACAGTTGGCCACCTTTGATTGGCCAAAACACAGTCATTGGCACAAGAGTAGGGTACAGTCTGTTCACACATCCAGTTAGGTTACAGTTCACTATGTGTGGAGAAACCTTTAGGCTAAATGTGTAAGAGGCAGCCTTAGGATAAACTTAATTTAACACAATTTTACTGACCTTCTTTTAAAGCACTTTCCAAAACATAGACTGTTTTCTGCTTTTCCTTTTTTCTTTAAAAATATTATCAGTAAAATTTAACTGCCATTTTTGCATATTTTAAAAATTCAACAATCCTATGAATAGCAATAGTGTGCTAGGAATCTTGCTGAAATCATTCACAGACAATAAATCATTTACTTCTCAAAACACCCCTGTGAGGTATTATTATCATTTATTTTCCACAGTTGTGGAAATAAAATTCAGAGACATTTTCTCAACATCACACAACTAGCAAGAGACAGAAACATAAGCGATATTTGTAAATGCTGGAGAAAGGATAGAAGATGAAATGGGAATAATAGTTTAAAGAAGAGTCAATAATTTTGAAACATTTTCCCACAGCTGTTTGGAAAAGGATAGCCAGTTAATGCCTTGTGAGATAATGTAAAGTCAAAGCATACATGTTTTCATCCACTGGCCATTACTTCAGAAAGTCCAGGATGATTTTTTTTAAGCAAGCTTTTTCATTATTGTCATTGAAGACAGAAATTTGTTGAGTCCTACTATGTGTGTGGAGGGACCATTCTGGGCACAAGAACATTAAAGAGATTTGTTTCCTATCTGACAGTGCAGTTTCTATCCCTTTTGGTGAAAAGTTTATTTGAAATTTGTTTATATAGCATATCATCATCCCAGAGTATATTTGAGATTTTTCTTCCCTAAAACAAAAAAGGTGTCCTTAGAGATAGTTCATATGTGTTTACATGCAAAGTAGTCCACCATTCAACTCCCCAAGAAAAGGAGCCAGTACTAATGATCATTGTACCTTCTGGTTCTGCTCCACGGTCTGGATTAGGGTGAGAAAAGTTAAGTCTGAAAAGACAGCACCCCCATTTGTCTCTCTCACGAAGAGGAGATTGCATGTTCAGGACACCTGACTCAATCTAACATTTTGATAACCTTCTTGTCCCTTCAGTTTCTCAGGATAGTGACTCCGTTAACAAGTGCCAGTTTTTGTTTCCATAGCCTGATGCAGTTCATAAAGTTTAGAGGAAAAATCTTCAGTTATGAATTTGCTCATCTCTCCTCTGTGCTTTTCGGAACTGACATACTTCTTTAAGAGCCTGCCTACCTCTATTCACGTCACTCCCATATCGCCTTACTCAAAGAGTTTGAAGGCTAGAAAGTAATAGCCCTGTTTTAAAAAGCGTTTTGATTTCTCTCTGAATTTACATAAAGTACAAACATTTAATGGTTCATGGCTCATTGTAATTACTGAGTTCTACTCACAGCGGTATGGAGGGTCTTTGTTTAATTAATACCCCCATCTCATTGTCGTTTTCTTGGAACTCAGATCTGAAAGAGGTTTGTTGGCCACAGGAGCTATGTGACTTAAGCTCTATGTTTGAGAGGCAGCTGGATCCAAGGGATTAAAGGTTATGCTAGCTGAGCCTGTTACTTGGCAAGACGAAAACTCGGAGGTGACTCTTGACAAGTCAGAGCAAGTGTGATCTCAATGATAGCAACTCTCCTGCTGCACTTGTCTGGTGAACGAGATTGTTTTCCCTGAAAATGTTTGGGAAGAACAGGTCTTATGTTTTATGCCTCAACAGATCACTGCAGTTCAACAGAAATAAATTAATTCAAAGCAAAGATGTTTTTGAGTACTTCTAAAAAGATACTTGTAAACTACTGTCAAAGTACTTTTTTTTTTTTTAAATTTAGAGACAGGGTCTTGCTCTGTTACCCAGGCTGGAGTGCAGTGGCATGATCATAGCTCACTGCAGCCTCAAAGTCCTGGACTCAAGTGATATTCCTGCCTCAGTCTCCTGAATAGCTAGGACCATAGGCGTGTGCCACCATCAATGTACATTTTACTTTATGAAGCCAGTTAAGAAATTTTAGAATTAGCTGTGCATGATGGTTGACACCTGTAATCCTAGCACTTTGGGAGGCTGAGGCAGGAGGATTACTTGAGCCCAGGAGTTTGAGTACAGCCTGGAAAACATAGCTAGACCCTGTCTCTATGAAAAATTTAAAAATTAGCCTGGTGTGGTGGCATGCCCCTGTAAGCCCAGCTACTCAGGAGGCTGGGGCAGAAGGATCACCTGAGCTTAGGTCAAGGATGCGGTGAACCATGATTGTGCCACTGCACTTCAGCCTGAGAGGAAGAGTGAGCCCCTGACTCAAAAACAAAAGAAAGAAAGAAAAGAGAAGAAATTTTAAAATTGCATGTGGTTGGACATACATTTTATCCTTTATAATATCTGCAGCTGCTGGGTGTGATAGCTCATGCCTGTAATCCCAGCATTTTGGGAGGCAGAGGCAAGAGGATTGCCTGAGCCCAAGTGTTCAAGACCAGCCTGGTCAACTTGGCAAGACCTCGTCTTTACAAAATTAGCTGGGATTGGTGGTGCGTGCCTGTAGTTTCAGCTACTTGGAAGGCCGAAGCGGAAGGATCGCCTGAGCCCAGCAAGTCAATGCTGTGGTGGCTATGAGCACGCCACTGCACTCCAGCCTGGCAACAGACTGAGACTCTGTCTCTCTCTGTGTCTCTGTCTCTGTCTCTGTCTCTGTCTCTGTCTCTCTCTCTCTCTCTCTCTCTCTCTCTCTCTTTCTCTCTCTCTCTCTCTAGCCAAGTATAATTTTGGACTCATTTTTATGCCTGAATCTTTCTCTCTGAAGTTTTGAAATTCAGTCCTCTGATGAAACCTCAAGGAAAGTGTGATATGGTAGAAGAAGTGAGGTTTAAGAGTCAGATGACCTCTGGTTGTGCCACTGATAAGTCATATTCATTTACTCTCTCTTGGCCTCAAGTTCCATATCTGTGAAATGGCAAGATTACCGTCTCAATTAAAGTTACAAAGTTCTTGTAATAATACCAGAGAACATATATGGATACTCTGAGCCTGCATGTGAGGTAGGTACTCTGAGGTGAGTAGATTGCCTAAGCCCGTGGGTTTGAGACCCGCCTGGGCAAGTTGGCGAGACCTCATCTCTACAATAAATCAAAAATTAGCCAGGTGTGGTAGTGCGCGCCTGTAGTTCCAGCTACTTGGAAGGCTGAGGCGGAAGGATCGCCGGAGCCCAGCAGGTGGAGGCTGTGGTGGCCGGGAGCATGCCACTGCACTCCAGTCTGGGCGACAGAGTGAGACTCCAACTCAAAAACAAAAAACAAACAAAAAACCCATTTTCACAGAAGAGGGAAGTAAAGCTTGAAGTGCTTAAGTGACTTGTGGGAGGTTGCTCACAGTGTACCAGACTGAGTTTATGCACCATCCAGACTCACTTGACTCCACTGACCCTAGCCCTGGACCTTGGCCTCTTGCTCAACGGAACTCGTTTGGTGTCCGAACGCCACGGCTGACTCACACTCCCCTGGGGTGAGTGTCTGTCTTTGGCCTGACCGCCTTGATGTCCGCTGCAGCACTGCATTTTCTTCTCCTTTCTTTTTTCCATCACTCTTTGCTTCTTTCGGATTGCACTTCCCAATAAAACAGTTGACTTGCTCATACCCTAGTCCTCTACTGGCCAATTCAGTAGCCACGAACACTTTGTAGCTATTTAAGTGTAAATGAACTAAAATTAAACACGTTTTAAAAAATTCTGTTTCTCAATCCCACTAGCCACATTTCAAGAGCTCAGTAGCCACAGCTACTAAGTTACAGTTTTAGTAGCTAGTAGCTACTGTATAATAGCACAGATACAGGACATTTTCATCATCACAGAAAGTTCTACTGGACAGTGTTACTCGATATATTGTCATAATATTTTTGGTTTATTTATTTATTTATTTAGAGTTGGAGTCTCACTCTGTTGACTAGGCTGGACTGCCATGGCACGCTCAAAGTCAGCACAGCCTCAACTTGCTGGGTTAAGGCGATCCTTCCGCCTCAGCCTTCTAAGTAGCTGGAACCACAGGCATGTGCCACCACGCCCAGCTAATTTATTTATTTATTGTAGAGATGAGGTCTCATCAAGTTGCCCGGGCTGGTCTCGAACCCATGAACTCTGTCTGGCAATACTCTCATATCGGCCTCCCAAAGTGCTGGGATTATAGACATGAGCCACTGCGCCCGGCCTTATTCTATTTTTTAAGGCAGGATTTATTAAGAGGACAGAAAAGCTCTCACAGTGAGAGGGGACCCAAAGGGGTTGCCCTATTTTCGGCTATTTTATTCTTTGATGAACTTTTATCTTTCCAACTTACTCTGATATACCCACTTAGATACCTCCATGTGGACCTTCAGTTGAGGATTCTGCATCTTTCTAACCATCCTCTTACCATGTTCTTATCATTCCCCTTATACATTTAAGGTACATGATCTTTCACTTTATTCTTAATTCCCTGCTCCTCCTTGATTACATTCACCTTTGTGCAGGATATCTTCTATTTGCCCCACCATATCTGCTCTCCGCCCTACCCTGTGCCTTGGGAGGGAGACACAGATGGTCTACAACCATCAATGAACCCTTTACTCTCTGAATTCCACTTAAGTTCAGTTCACGGCAAACCAGGAAGATCACAGAGAAGGAGGAGAATGAGGTTGGGATATTTTTTCTTCCAGTTTCCCCTCTAAGAAATCACCACAGGTTGGCTGTTTCCCTCACTGGAAGGACTCAGCTCCTAAAAGGCCTCCAACTCTTTTCTACTTAAAAAATAAAAAGTAGGGCCAGGCGCGGTGGCTCAAGCCTGTAATCTCAGCACTTTGGGAGGGTGGGATGATTAGATTGCCTGAGTCAACGGGTTCAGGAACAGCCTGGGCAACTTGGTAAGACCTCATCTTTACAATAAATTGAAAAATTAGCCGGGTAGTATGTGCCTGTAGTTCCGGCTACTTGGAAGGCTGAGGCAGAAGGATCATCTGAGCACAGCAAGTCCATGCTGGGGTGGCTGTGAGCATGCTACTGCACTCCAGCTTGGGCAACGGAGTGAGACTCCAAGTCAAATAAATAAATTAATAAATAATAAAAAAATACAAACTAGGCCGGGCGCAGTGGCTCAACCCTGTAATCCCAGCACTTTGGGAGGCCAAGGTGAGAGGATTACTTGAGCCCATGGGTTCAAGACCAGTCTGGGCAACTTGGTGAGACCTCATCTCTACAATAAATCAAGAAAAATTAGCAGGCATGGTGGCACATGCCTGTAGTTCCAGTTACTTGGAAGGCTGAAGCAGAAAGATCACCTGAGACCAGCAGGTCGAGTCTGCAGTGGTCATGAGCATGCCACTGCCCTCCAGCTTGGGTGACAGAGTGAGACTCCAACTCAAAAATAAATGAATAAACAAATAAATAAATAATCAAAAAAAATTTTTTAGTTTAAAAACTGGACACTGACAGTGCCCCAAACTGGCCAGCCAGAACTGGGTATTATATGTTCCACTAAAACATAAAAATTGAACATGAACAGCAGCTTTCTTATAAAATGGAAATAATATGCCCAGTCTTGTAAGCAGGTGGAAGACACAGTGACCCACATGAGCAGATGGCACAGACTGCCATGCTACTGCTTTGTTGACACTTTTTCAATTCACACCAGTTTCTTGCAAGGAAATTCATATAGCTAGTTAGTAGAGGAGAAAGAAACGTGGGCCAGGTTTGTTGATGAATCTTCCTATTAGGTTATCACCAGCTGGAAGTGGGAGATTGCTACACCATCTTTCCATAAAGGGTGGCCCAGAGAGACAGTGTTGAAAGGAAATCCCTATGAGCAGGATGCTGGATATTGCATCTGTCTGTTCATTTCATGTGGAAGAAGAGGGAGGGAAGTCTGAGGTACTGAACTATAGCAACACATGGACAGTGACTCAATTGAAGTATTAATTTTGGAAAATCAATGGCAAGAAGATCTGGGGCAGAAGCCTGTGAATGAAACTCTTGGAATGGGCACAAAATATGAAAATATCCATGTTCCATGTAAATGCCCACCAGAGGGCTACAGACAAGTTGCTTTTTAATGATCAGGTGGACGAGATATCCTATGGATGTTGGTGAGTTTCTTTCCCCAGTCACTTGTGGGCTTCATGGATCTATGTACAGACTGGTCATGGTGACAGGAATGAAAGCTGGGCATAGGTCTAACAACATGAACTTCCCTTCATCAGGACTGACCTGGCTATCACCAATGCCAAGTGCTCAGACAGCCAACAGCACAGGCCAATTCTGAGTCCTTGATAGGCATCATTCTCTGAAGAGCCAAGTAAGCCAGCTAGTGGTGAGTTTAGGATAGACACATAAACTGGGTGCAGATTTATCTTCCTTATTCCCAGTGTTTCTGCCAACACCATCAGTTTTTGGGCTCTCAGAATACCTTATCCATATCTCAAACAATATTGCCTACGACTAGAGCATACATTTTATGGCAAAGGAAGTGGAGCAATGGACCCAATATCTATGAATTTCCCTGATCTTCCCACATCTTTCACTACATAGAAGTAATTAATAGAACACCAAACGGTCTGCTAATGTCTTGGCATCAGCTGGGGGACAAGACCCTGTGAGGGTAGGTCAGGTGCTGATCTACAAATTGAGAGGCTTAGAACCAGTAACCAACACATGATGTCTTCTTTTTCCTAACCAGAATGCATGAGCCTAGGAACCAAGAGTTGGAAATGGCAGCGATCTCTCTCACTATTATACCATAACCTTGAAGAAGTTTTGCTTTTTGTCTCTGTGACCTTAGCCACCATATTTATAGATCCTAGTGCCCAAGCGAAGAATGAAGAAAATGGAGTAATCTCCCTGATTACCAGGGAGAAATTAGGTTGTTGTGAAACAAAGAAGATAGAGAACTAAGATTGAACCCAGGGGATTCACTGGAGTGCCTCTTAGTACTCATTTGGTCAATTGTCCTAGTCAATGGAAAACTGTAGCAACACAATAAGAACAAGGTCACTAAAGACTCAAATCCCATAGGAATGAAGACCTGAGTCACCCTACCAGGTAAAGTACCCCATCCAGTTGAGGTGCTGTCAGAGGGTAAAGGAACATGAAATGAGTTGTGGAAGAAAGCATCTATGATTACCACCTGTTCAAACTTTATGACTAGTCACAGAATCAGAGATGGTAATAGTTATGTGTTATATGTTTATACTATATTCTGTACCCTGAGAAGCTTACCTTTATGGACAACATGGAAGGGCTGCCTTGCCCTATGCTTTTAGGTTCAACCTATAAGGATCACCTACAAGGCAATTAGAGGAAGGGAGAAGAATGAGGCTGAAATGTTGCCTTAGCCCATTTGGGCTGCTATAACAAATATATTATAGACTGGGTGGCTTAAACAAAAACATTTATTCTTCACAGTTCTAGAAACTGGGAAGTCCAAAATCAAGGTACCAGAGACCCAGTGACTGGTGACAGCCACTTTCTGGTTTGCAGATGGCCAGGAAGTATCCTCACATGGCAGCAAGGAGAGAGAGAGAGAAAGCAAGCTCCCTGGATCTCTTATAAAGGCTATAATCCCATTAATGAGGGTTCTACCTTCATGACCTGATTAGCTCCCAAAAGTCCCCCTCCAAATACCATTACACTGGATTTTGACATATGAATTTGTGGGGGACACAAACTTTATCAAATGCTTATTCCTGGTGACTGTTCGGTTATCTATAGATGTATGACAAACCATCACAGAGTGTCTTATAGTTGGAATCATACAATATGTAGCCCTTTCAGATTGCCTTCTTTCACTTGTAGTATGTACTTAAGGTTTTTCCATGTCTTTTCAAGACTCAATAGTCCATTTATTTTTTAATAATATTGAACAATATCCATTATTAGGATGTACCACTGTTTTTATTCATCCACTCATCTACTAAAGGACATCTTGTTTCCTCTAGTTTTTGGCAATTATAAATAAAGCTATCATAAGCATTCATGTATAGGCTTTTGTATGGACACACGTTTTCAACTCCTTTAGGAAAATACAAAGAAGTTTGATTGCTGAATCATGTGGTAAAGTTTGTTTAGTTTTATAAGAGACTTCCAAATTGTCCTCCAAAGTGGCTGAATCATTTTGTGTTTTTACCAGCAATAAGCGAGAATCTCTTTTACTCTACTCCTTGTTAGCATTTGGTGTTATCAGTGTTCTAGATTTTGGTCATTGAATTAAGTGTGCTCTGGTATCTATTGTTGTTTTAATTTGCATTTCTCTACTGACATATGATGTGAAGCATCTTATCTTATGCTTATTTGTTATCCGTATTTCTTCTTAGGTGAGGTGTCTGTTAAGGTCTTTGGATCATTTTTTAAATCAAGGTGTTCATTTTCTTCGCGTGTGTGTGTGTGTGTGTGTGTGTGTGTGTGTGTGTGTCTTAAAGCAGGATTTATTGAAAGGACAGGAAAGCTCCCATAATGGGAGGGGACCCAAGGGGGGTTGCCCTCTTCTTGTGTTTTAAGAATTCTTTGTAGACTGGGCTCAGCGGCTCAGCCTGTAATCCCAGCACTTTGGGAGACCAAGGCAAGTGGATTGCCTGAGCCTGTGGCTTGGAGACCTGCCCGGGCAACTTGGCGAGACTCATCTCTACAATAAATCAAAAATTAGCCGGCCGTGGTAGCTCGTGCCTGTAATTCTGGCTACTTGGAAGGCTGAGGTGGAAGGATCACCAGAGCCCAGTAGGTCGATGCTGGGGTGGCCATGAGCATGTCACTGCACTCCAGTCTGGGCCACAGAGTGAGACTTCAACTCAAAAACAAAACAAAACAAAACAAAAATTCTTTGTATATTTTGAATAACAATCCTTTATCACATAAGTCTTTTGCAAATATTTTCTTTTAGTTTGTGGCTTGTGTTTTCATTCTTCTCAACAGTGTTTTTTCAGAGTATAAATTTTCAATTTTAAAGACGTCCAACTTATAAAGTTTTTTCTTTTGTGGATTATGCCTTTGGTGTTGTGTTTAAAAAGTCATTACCAAACCCAAGATCGTCTAGATTTTCTCTTCTATCTCTAGGTTTCTTATAGTTCTACATTTTGCATTTAGGTCAATAATTCATTTTAAGTTAATTTTGTGAATGCTATAAGATCTGTGTCTAGTCACTCTTTTGCATGTGGATGTCTAACTTTTCCAATACTTTTTTTTTTCTTTAACTATCTCTTCTCCATTGTATTGCCTTTGCTCCTTTGTCAAAGACCAGTTGACTATATTTGTGTTAGATCTATTTCTGTGCTGTTTATTCTGTTTTATTGATATATCTGTCTATTCTTTTGCCAATACCACATTGTCCTGATTACTGTAGCTTTGTAGTAAGTCTTAGAGTCAGGTAGTGTCAGTCCTCCAAACTTTTTTTTTCTACTTCATCGTGCTGACTTTTCTGGGTCTTTTGCCTTTCCGCATAAACTTTAGAAACAGTTTGTCAATATCCATAAGATAACTATTTTTTTTTTTTTTGAGTTGGAGTCTCACTCTGTCACCCAGACTGGAGTGCAGTGGCCACTCCCAGCCACCGCAGCCTCGACCTGCTGGACTCCGGCGATCCTTCCGCCTCAACCTTCCAAGGAGCTGGAACTACAGGCATGTGCTACCACGCCCAGCTGATTTTTGATTTATTGTAGAGATGAGGTCTCGCTTGCCCAGGCGGGTCTCGAACCCGCGGGCTCAGGCAATCCACTCACCTCAGCCTCCCAAAGGCATGGGAATACAGGCTGAGCCACCGAGCCTGGCTTCATAAGATAACTATTAAGATTTTGATTAAGATTGCATTGAATCTGTAGCTCAAATTAGAAAGAACTGACATCTTGACAATATTGTATCTTTCTACCCATGAGCATAGAATATATCTCCGAGTATATACTTAATTCTTCTTTAAATTCTTTCTATATTAGATTCATACCAAAGTATTTCATTTTGAGGGTGCTAAAGTACATGACACCGTGTTTTTAATTTCAAATTCCCCTTGTTCTTTGCTGGTATATAGAAAAGCAATGGACTTTTGTATAGTAACTTTGTATTCTGCTGCCTTGCTATAATTAGTTCCACGATGCTTTTGGTGATTCTTTTGGATTTTCTACATAGACAGATATGTCATCTGCAAATAAAAACGTTTTCTATTTTCCTTCTCAATCAGTATACCTTTTACTTCATTGTTTTTCTTATTCCATTAGCAAGAACTTGCAGTGCAATGTTGAAAGGGAGTGTTTAAAAGGAACATCCTTGCCTTTTTCTTGATCTTTTCTTTTCTTTTCTTTTTTTTGAGTTGGAGTTTCACTCTGTCACCCAGGCTGGAGTGCAGTGGCATACTCACAGCCACCCCAGTATCAACCTGCGATCCTTTCACCTCAAACTTCCAAGTAGCTGGAACTACAGGCGTGTGCTACCATGCCCAGCTAGCTTTTTTTTTTGTTTTGACTTATTGTAGAGACGAGGTCTCACCAAGTTGCCCAGGCTGGTCTCAAACCCCTGGACTCAGACAATCCTCTTGCCTTGGCCTCCCAAAGTGCTAGGATTACAGTCTTGGGTTACTGCGTCCAGACAAGTTTTTTCTTTTTTTTTTAATCATGAATGGGTGTTGAATTTTGTCAAATGCTTTTCCTGCATCTATTTATATGATGATGTAATTTTTCTTCTTTGGCCTGTTGATAAGATGAATTGTATTGATTTTCAAATATTGAACTAGCCTTGCATCTGGGATAAATTCCACTTGGTCATGTTGTATAATCCCTTTTGTATATTGTTGAATTCTAATTGCTAATATCTTTTTAGGGTTTTTACATGTATTTTCACGAGAAATATTGGTCTGCAGTTTTCTTTTTTTGCAGTATCTTAGTCTGGTTTTCATATTAGGGTATTGCTGACCTCTTAGAATTAGTTAAGAAGTATCCCCTCTGCTTCTATTCTCTGAAAGAAATTGTAGATAATTAATAAAATGTTTTACTTAAATGTTTGGTAGAATTCACCAGTGCAGCCTCCTGGGTAAGGTTATTTCTATTTTGGAAGGTTATTAATTATTGACTTGATTTCTTTAATAGGTATAAGCCTATTCAGATTATTTCTTTGTTATGAGTTTTGGCCTATTGTGTCTTTCAAGGAATTGTTCCGTCTCATCTAGGTTATCAAATTTGTGGGAATAGAGTTGTTCATAGTATTTCTTTATTATCCTTTTAATGTCCTTGGGACTTGTAGTGATGTCTCCTCTTTTATTCCTGATATTAGTAATTTGTGTCTTCTCTATTCTTAGCCTGGCTAGAGGCTTTTTTCAGTTTCATTGATTTCTGCTCTAATTTTTATAATTTATTTTCTCTGCTTACTTTGGATTTAACGACCTCTTTATTTTCTAATTTACTGAAGTGGAAACTTAGATTATTGATTTTACATCTTCTTCTTTTCTAATATAAGCATTCAGTGCTATACATTTCCCTCCAAGCACTATTTTTGCTGAATCTCCCAAATTCTGAAATGTGTTTTTATTTTCATATAGTTCAAAATATTTAAAAACTTATCTTGAGATGTTTTCTTTGGCCCATGTGTTATTCTTCAAATGTTTATTCTTCAAATGTTTGGGGGGGATTTTTTTCTTTCTGGTACTGATTTCTAGTTTCATACCATTGTGGTCGAAGAGCAGACATTGTATGGTTTCTTATATTTGCTCCTCTATAAGTAAAAACTCCCCATACCCTATCCATGGCTTCTTTCAAAATTTTTTCTTTATCTTTGATTTTCTTTAATTTAAATATGTCTAGCTATGGTTTTTGTTGTTGTTTTGGCATTTATCCTGCTTGGTGTTCTCTGAGCTTCCTGAATCTGTGGTTTGATTTCTTACTTTAATTTAAGGAAATTCTCAGTCATTATTACTTCATGATATTGCTTCTGCTTCTTTCTCTTTTTATTCCCCTTCTAGTATTCCCAATATGTGTTGTTGTGCCTTTTTCAGTTGTCATACTGTTCTTAAATATTCTGTACTTTTTTCTTCAGTATTTCCTCTTTGTTTTTCAGTTTTGGCAGTTTCTATTGAGAGATCCTCAAGCTCGGAAATTCTTTCCTTAGACATGTCAAATCTACTAACAAGTACCTCAGAAGCATTTTCCATTTCTGTTACAGTTTTTAATGTGTAGAATTACTTTTAAAATTTTTTATCAGAATTTCTATCTCCCTCCTTACATTGCCCAGATGTTCTTGGAACCTGTCTACTTTATCCATTATAATTCTTTTATAAATTTTAAATATTGATGTTGTTTATTTATATTTTAAATATAAACCTTTTGTACTTTAGGGATCATAGTGAAAAGTTTGTATTCTTTCTATATACACCTTGCTTTTATCACTTATTATATCTTGGCAATCATTCCATAGCAATAGGTAAGGAGCATCAATCTTTTTAACTGCATTGTATTCAATGTATGAATGTACCATAATTATTTAATCACTTCCCTATTGATGGGCGTTTAGGTTATTTCCCATCTTAACCATAGTACTTTCTTAGTTGTTTCTATCTCCAATTCATCCTACACATCATTCTGCCAAATTGGTTTACCAAAACCACAAATGAAGTGGTTTCATTGATTAATGAAATGTACTCTATTTGCTCTTTAACCTACAGAGCAAAGTTCAAATACCAGAGACATTTATGTATTATTTTTTGAATTGGAGTTTCACTCTGTCACATAGGGTGGAGTGCAGCTGAGACATATATTTAAAAGATTCCAGGTTGGGCACGGTGGCTCACATCTGTAATCCCAGCACTTTGGGAGGTAGAGGCAAAAGAATTGCTTGAGCCCGGGGGTTTGAGGCCAGTCTGGGCAACTTGATGAGACCTTACGTCTACAATAAATAAAAAAGCCAGGCATGATGCATGTGACTGTAGTCCCAGTTACTTGGGAGACTGAGGCAGAAAGATCACCAGAGCGCAACAGGTTGAGGCTGCAGTAGCTGTGAGTGTGCTAATACACTCCAGCCCCGGCAACAGAGCAAGACTTTTACTCAAAAAAAAAAAAAAAAAAGAAAGAAAAAGGATTCCATAAACTTAGCACTGTATGCCCTACTTCTTTCCAAAAGAAAATGTGCTTTTCCAGAATGTTCCTTTTATTTCCAAAGCTCAAACTGTTGCTCGTGCAGGTCTTAGGAAGCCCTTACATTCTTTGTGATCTATTGCTATTCTAAATCATACCTACTACAGAGATCTATTCTTAATCATTAGCTGTAAAGATCTGCCTTTCTTTCAATAATTGTATTGCTTGCTTTCTTCTTTTTTTATTTTATTAGATACGGGGGGTACAAGTGAGAATTAACTACATAAGCAGGCTGTATGCAGGTGAAGTTTGGGTTTCTAACTGTCCCCCAGTGTTCTTGGTAGTAGACCAGGTACCCCGCATGTTGTCACGTGCCTCCCTCATGCTTCCCCCCTCCCTCCCCAGCAGTGTCCAGTGACTGCTGAACCCTCCCTTGTGCTAATGTGACTAATGTTCAGGGCCCACATATGAGTGAGAACATGTGGTATTCAGTTCAGTTTAGTTAACTTAATATTCTTAATATTATGATCTCCAACTCCAAATTGCTTTGAAGTCCATGATTTTGCTCTTCTTTATGGCTGTATAATACTCCATAATGTGTATGTAAAATATTTTCTTTATCCA
>CAUYQG010056436.1:0-21226 GCA_963574415.1 Tarsius wallacei | reverse complement strand
CCATAAACTCACTCACTCATACTGGGATTGCATAGTCCAACTGGCTTGGCTGCCATCTTCCCCGAATCCGAGTATCTTTTTATATTTTATTATTGTTTTCAATTTTTATTTTAGATTCAAGGGGTACACATGCATGTTTTTTACATGGACATATTGTGTACTGTTGGAATTGTGTCTCACGTGGACCATTCTCCAAATAGTGAACATTGTACTCAATAGGTAATTTCTGACCCCTAACCTCTCTCTCTGTCTCCCTACTTATTAGTGCCCTCCGTGTCTATTGTTTCCATCTTCGTGACCATTTAGCTTCTGCTTATAAGTGAGAACCTGTAGTGTCTGGTTTTCTGTTTTTGAGTCAGTTCACTGAGGATGATAGTGTCCAGCTCCATCCATGTTATAGCAAAGGACATGATTTCATTTTTTTTTTACGATTGTGTAGTATTCCGTGGTGTATATACCACATTTTCTTTATCCAGTCAGTTGTTGGTGGGCACTTAGGTTGGTTCCATGATTTCGCTATTGTGAATAGTGCTGCAATGAATATACGAATCCAGATATCTTTTTTATATGTTGATTTCTTTTCATTTGGGTAGATTCCTAGTACTGAAGTAGGATTGCTGGGTCAAATGGTAATTAAATTTTTTTTCTTTGCAAAATCTCCATACTGTTTTCCATAGAAGTTGAACCAGTTTTCAATCCTACCGACAATGAATGAACATTCCCTTTTTTCTGCAACGACTCCAATATCTGTTGTTCTTCGACTTCTAATAATACCCATTCTGACTGGTGTGAGGCGATATCTCACTGTGGTTTCAGCATACATTTCTGTGATGATTAGTGATGTTGAGCATTTTTTTATATGTTTGTTAGCTGCTTGTGTGTCTTCTTTGGAGAAGTGTCTATTCCTGTCCTTTGCCTATTTTTTGATTTTTTTTCTTTTTTTCATATTCAGTTGTTTAAGTTCCTTGTAGATTCTGGATATTAGCCCTTTGTGTGAGGTGTAATTTGCAAATATCTCTCCCATTCAGTATGTTTTCTCTTCACTCTGTTGATTAATTCTTTTGCTGTGCAGAAGCTTTTTAGTTTAATTAAGTCCTCTTTGTCTACTTTTGTTTTTGTTGCATTTGTTTTTGGGGTCTTCTTTATAAATTATTTGCCTAGGCCAGTGTCCAGAAGAGTGTTTCCTAGGTTTTCTTCTAGGATTTTTATAGTTTCAAGTCTTACATTTAAGCCTTTAATCCATCTTGAGTTAATTTTTATATATGATGAAAGATAGGGGTCCAATTTTATTCTGCTGCATATGGCTAGCCAATTTTCCCAGCACCATTTATTGAATAGAGTGTCCTTTCTTCATTGTTTATTTTTGTTGGCGTTGTCAAAGATCAATTGGTTATAGATATGTGGTTTAATTTCTGAGTTCACTATTCTGTTCCATTGGTCTATGTGTTCTTGTACCAGTACCATGATGTTTTAGTTACTATAGCTTTATAGTGTGATTTGAAGGTAGGCAGTGTGGTGTCTCTATAGTTGTTTTTTTTGCTTAGAATGGCTTTGGTTATTTGGGCTCTTTTTGTTTTTAATATAAATTTTAAAATTGCTTTTGATATTTCTGTGAAGAATGAAGTTAGTATTTTGATTGGGATTGCACTGAATCTGTAAATTGCTTTGGACAGTATGGTCATTTTAACAATATTGATTATTCCAGTCCATGAACATAGGATATTCTTCCATTCATTTGTGTCATCTATGATTTCTTTCATTGATAGCAATACCATAATAGTAGATGACTTCAACACCACAGTATCATCACTAGACAGATCATTGAAGCAGAAAATTAACAGAGAAACATTCAACTTAAAATGGACTATAGACCAAATGGTCCTAACAGATATCTACAGAACTTTCCAGCTAACAACTGCAGAATATACATTCTTCTCATCTCCATATGGAACATTCTGCAAAATAGACCATACACTTGGCCATAAAGCAAGCCTCAATAAATTTTTAAACATCAAAAATTATACCAAGCATCTTTCTGGACACAGTGGAATAAAATTAGAAATCAACACTAAGAGGAGCTTCCAAAACTATATCACTACATGGAAACCGAACAACTTGCTTTTGTACAATCCTTGGATAAACAATGAAATTAAGGCAGAAATGTTTTAAAATTATTGAAACAAATGAAAATAATGATACAACATACCAAAACCTCTGGGACACAGCAAAAACAGTCCGGAGAAGGATGTTTATAGCTTTAAATGCCTACATACAAAAGATAGAAATATTGGAAATCAACAACTTAAACTTGCACCCCAAGGAGTTAGGGAAACAAGAACAATCTAAATGAAAAGCCAACAGAATAAAAGAAATAGCAAAGATCATAGCAGAACTAAATGAGATTGAGATCCAAAAAATGATACAAGGATTAATGAATCAAAAAGTTGGTTCTTTGTAAGAAGAAACAAAATTGACAGACCACCAGCTAGACTAGCCAGGAAAAAAGAGAGAAGACTCAAGTAAATCCAATCAGATATGATAGGGGTGACATAACAACCCATACTGCAGAAATAAAAAAAGATAATAGAGACTCTGTGAACATCTCTATGGCAACAAATTGAAAAACCTAGAGGAAATGGATAAATTCCTGGAAACATATAACCTCCCAAGACTGAATCAGGAAGAAACAGATACCCTAAATAGACAGTAACAAACAATGAAATTGAACCAGTAATAAAAAATTTTCCAACAAAATAAGCCCAGGGCCAGATGGAGTCATAGCCGATTTTTGGAAAGCTATGTACCAATCTTACTGAAACCGTTCCATAAAATTGAGGAGGAGGGACGACTCCTCCCTAACTCGTTGTATGAAACTGGTATTGCACTGATACCAAAGTCTGCTGAATGTCTTCTAAAATGCTATGAAAATGCAGCTAAGGGGCCTCCCAGTTCCCAATAAATCCCAGAACACCCTAAAAAATGCAGTTAAGGACAGTGGCATTACTAGCCAGTTAGGGAATCATGGGGGATACAAAGAAATTTAAGGAAAGAAAAGCTTTTTAGTTTCTAAGATGCCCCAATTTTTAATAATTATCTAATGAATGAAAACATTCTTTATTTGCTGAAGCAGCTCTTGCTATTTAAAACCTGTGGGATGCCTGAGCCCGTGGGTTTAAGACCAGCCCAGGCAACTTGGCAAGACCCCGTATCTACAATAAATAAAAAATTAGCCAGGTGTGGCAGTGCACGCCTGTATTTCCAGCTACTTGGAAGGCTGATGCAGAAGGATCTGTAAAGCAAAAGAACCCATTAAAAGAGTGAGGAGACAGCCCACAGAATGGGAGAAAATATTTGCCAATTGTATATTTGACAAAGGCCTAACAACTAGGATCTACAAGGAACTCAAATGTACTGAAAAGAAAAAACAAACAGCCCTATTAAAAAGTGGGCAAAAGATATGAATAGACACTTCTCAAAAGAATACATATGAACAGCCAACAGATACATGAAAAAATGCTTGGCCTCCCTAATCATCAAAGAAATGCAAATTAAAACCACACTGAGATGCCACCTAACTGAGCCAGAAGGGCCATCATCAATAACCCAGAAAACAACAGATGCTGGAGAGAATGCAGGGAAAAGGGAATATTTCTACACTGTTAGAGAGAGTGTAAACTGGTACAGCCTCTGTGGAAAACAGTGTGGTGATTCCTCAAAGAGCTAAAAATTGACCTTCTGTATGACCCAGCTATCCTCCTTCTGGGAATATACCTGGAGGAACTCAAATCACTCCATGAAAAAGATAACTGCATATGCATGTTTATTGCAGCATTATTCACAATAGCAAAAATATAGAACTAATGTGCTGCCCGTCAAAACTAGACTGGATAAAAAGTGATATTTTACACAATGGAATATTATGTAGCCATAAAGAAGGACAAAATTATGAACTTCACAGCAACTTGGATAGATTTAGTCTGTAATAACTCAGTGATCTATCACAGAAACAAAGAACTGAGTACCACATGTCCTCACTCATAAGCAGACCCTAAAGAATTTTCATAATACTATAAAAAAAGCAATTGACAGTAGAGGGTAATTGCCAGGGTGGGTGGGCACACTTCATCAATAAGGGTACCTGATCTCAAACCAAAATGAAGCCCAATCTTTACCTGTACAGTGACCATTTGTATATCTAATCCTGAATTGTACCCCACATCCTTAAAGTAAGAGATAGAAAAATAAAGCCTGCCTGTCACTTTATCATTATTTTTAAAAAAATGAATCTGGGTACAGTATTCTCATTTTACTGGTATATCTTTT
Source organism: Tarsius wallacei (assembly GCA_963574415.1). Lineage (NCBI taxonomy): Eukaryota > Metazoa > Chordata > Mammalia > Primates > Tarsiidae > Tarsius > Tarsius wallacei. Next base: position 16,903 of record CAUYQG010056436.1, on the reverse strand, counting down.
ATATAAGATTTCATCACTAGACATCTCAATCTGAAATGTTTAATAGTTTTGGGACAGTAAATGCATGTTGACAGAGTTATCTGATTAATTTTGAAAGATGATTAGAGATACCTCTGTCCTCCGCTTCTTTGGCAAGAAAATGAACTAATAAACAGATGAGAGTCTCCAAGTTGTAAAATATTTCATAAGTTTATGTTGATATATTTATATATGTTGTCTAAATATTGTATCATTAAATACTGTATTCTCCATGACTAATAAGATCTGTTAAAATTTTTATATGTTTTTGTTTTTAAAATAAACTTAAAAGTTTCCTTCAAGTCAATATTGGAAAAAAAGTTTAATGATTCCCATCCTTCATTCCTGGTCTGAAGCTACTTGTCTTTCCTTTATTTTATTTAGGCACTATAGCATCTGACACATAAAGATGTTTCCCCAGGAGAATCTCGTTGCTGTCCTGGGCTGACATGAAAAGAAATAATTTGTCAGGCTAGTGGAGCTTTCTAACAATTCAAATAAACAACTTGTCTTTTCCTTCATACTGCATATTAATAGAAATGTTAATGATAATAGGAAACTGCCTCCTTTACACCCTACAGGGAGTGAAAGTTATTGGATCAGGGACACTTTTCTTACTTTGGGCCCTCTTTAACAAACACAACTGTTAGTGGAATACCAGTCTTACCAGTTGCATATTTATTAGCACAATGTTTTAAAAGTATTAGCTATCTGTTTAATACAGCCAGATTGATCATTGCTTCCTTTTTTGTCACTATCTAGCGTGTAAATGTTTTTGCCATGTAAGTATTTCAAAGTAAAAAGCAATTAAACTTAGACTTTAAACTTATATTCTCTGTAAACATGAGTTTTTATAGGTGAAAACTAACTAGAAGAACAGATTTGGATTATTCCCAACACAAAGAAGTAATAAATTTTTGAGTGATGGATATCCCAGTTATCCAGATTTGATCATTACACATTGTATGCTTGTATCAAAATGTCACATTTACCCATAAATATGTACAACTATTAGGTATCCAAAAACTTTTTTTTTAGAAAGCTCCCTTGGATTATACAACTGCAAACTATTATCATATTTGTAGTCTAACAATTATCACATTTTTCTCTCCTCTTTACCACCAGTACTACTTTGAGAGCTCCTTGAGGCAGCATATGCCATACCTTATGTATTTGTGTCCTCTGTACCTAGTGGATCCTCTGTAAATACGGTTGAGTTATTTAATGACTTGACTTTGATAAGGACCAACTTCATTGCTCTATGATAATGTTTTTCTACCTTATTCCTAAATTTTTCTTCACACAACTGTAAAATCTTGCTGTATCAGTATAATTGGGTTCTATAGTTATCTAGAGCTGGTCAGTTACTTATGAGGAAAGGGTCTGTTATTGAGATGTAGATAGTGTGGAGGAGAAAAGATTGCTTTTCTTACCCATCTCTAGGCTCATGCCTGAGACCCTTTATAATAAAAGATTAACAAGAGAAAACCATACAAAGTTATTTTATAGAAGCTGTACATGACATGGAAGCTGTCAGAAATTGCAACCCAAAGAAATGGGGAAAATGGTTTATTTTTGTAGTTGAACTGATGAAGCGTGGACAATCATGCAGAAGTATGATTGGACAAAAGGGGGTATGATCTAATGGTAATAAAATGGGAGTACCTAGTAAGGCTTCTATGTTCAACGTCTTAGCATCTCTGTGTCCTAAGAGATTGGGATATTCCATTCCTGAGTCTAGGGAGGATCTCTCTCTCAAGGGCCTTATGACCTCCTTTAGAGCTGCAGTCTCCAACCTTTTTGGCATCAGGGACTGGTTTCGTGGAAGACAATTTTTCCACGGACCAGGTTGGGCAGGGGGTGGTTTCAGGATGATTGAAGCATGTAACATTTATTGTACACTTTATTTCTATTATTGTTACATTGTAATATATAATGCAATAATTATACAACTCACCATAAAAAAAGAGACATGGACAGAAGTGGTAAGTAAAATAATGGGCAGGCCATGTGCAGACTAACATAAGTGTTGAATTCTGACTTAAAGCCTGCCGCCAGATACAACTGTACAATTGATGTACATCAAGTCACTTGCCACTCACTGATAAGGTTTTGATATGAGTCTGCAAGCAATTGATTTATTATTATTATTATTATGGTCTCTGTGTGGTCAAACCTCACTGCTAATGTTAGTCTGTATTTGCAGCCACTCCCCACTGCCTCAACTCCACCTCAGATCATCAGGCATTAGATTCTCATAAGGAACATGCAACCTAGATCCCTCACATGTGCCATTCACAGTAGGGTTCCCACTCTTATGAGAATCTAATGTGGCCACGGATCTGACAGGAGGCAGAGCTCAGGCAGTAATGTGAGTGATGGGGTGTGGCCGTAAATACAAATGAAGCTCCGCTTGTGGGTCCACTGCTCACCTCCTGCTGTGTGGCCCTGTTCCTAACAGGTTGCGGACCTCTGCTTAGAGGAATGTCTGATAATTCTTTTGTGGCCATAATTCAGGGGAGGAAGTCAGAAAGAACTTTTTGCTTCTGCTGTTTCTTTATATGCCAGGGTGCCATATTTTGGGGTAATGTGTCCTGAACCCCATCAGTAGTAAGTAATGACTAGTGAGGGAAGTCTTAGTTTTCCTAATTGTTTAGAAATAATTTATTTTATATATCTGGACATATAGGAAGTCTTTTCCATTAGTTTTTGAGGCACTAAAAACAATGAAATTAGTTATATGTCAAATATTTAGAGACTTGCAATTATTTAGCCTGCTTTTTAGGAGGAGTATATTTTATTGGTTGCTAGCAGACATGGCAGTCAGTTATTGGCTACACCATTGTGGTAATTTGAAAGTAAGACTTAGTGCTATCTTTAGGTGTTTCCTAAAGAAAGAATAAATCTATAGAAATATTTAAAAAAATTAACAGCTTATTTACACACTAGCATCAACTATCTCTTTATGCATTTAGATTGAATTATTGATGAACTATAAAATTTTTGAGTTGCCATTGTTGTGAGTACTAAAGTGTTCATGAAATGGGTAGGCAAAGAAATTGTCTAGTGTTTTGATCAGAGCCTGACATTAGTTGTCATTCAATAAAAAATGATTCATCAAGTGGATTTCCATACATAAACTCTGTTTTGAACAAAAACTCTCTAGACAGCAAGCAAAAAGTGATTAAAGATAGGAACTGAAGATAAAATACACTAAATGTTACTTTTTGAAATAAGTAAACATTTGCTGGTTTAGTTTAATATTTTATGTTTGTTTTACAGATGAGAGGCTAAGATTTTCTTTGACAAAGTTGAACTTTGGATTTCAGACACTTTAAAGTGGAAGTAAAAACATTGTTTTTTTGGTGTTGCCACCAGTAAGTGAAAATGATACAAGAAGGGCGTTTGGTTTGCAATTTGCAAACGTCTTTATTGAATTCCTGATTACTTTGTTCTGTCTTGGAAACATGGTGGGGTAGAATCAGCAAACTTAGCTTTGCTTTATATTAATACTTTCAAAACAATCTCTTGCAAAACTTTTCTTGTGGTACTATAGAGATAAAATTATTGAAAGTATTGATTTAAAAGCGTTGAGTACATTCTCAGTTTTCCTAATTGTTCAGAAACAATTTATTTTATATATTTGGAAGTATATTTGATGTATAGTTGATTAATTTCTAGGCTTGAGAAATTAATTTTATTTTATTGTTCTAGTGAAGGGTTTGACTAGGTAATAAAGAATTGGAACAAACTTTATTTATTTTTATTTTTTTGGACATTCTTCTTTACATATTTGCCTTTTGTGGAAACATTTATTAATTTTGGATTTTTAAAATTTTCAGGTAACTTGGGTTTTTACTCCAGTAACAACTGAAATAACAAGTCTTGATACAGAGAATATAGATGAAATTTTAAGTAAGTACCTTGATATTTTTAAAGTATACTTTCTTCTTTATGGAGTTAGTTTATGTACAAAAAACACGATGAGATCTCAGTTACCTAGCACAAATGAAATGCTGGCATTCTGCTTAATTCCATGGTTTACTGGACTAATAAATCATTTTTTGGTTATTTTTAGTCTTTTTTATTTCTTTGACTTTGTTACAGATGCCATTCTTAACAATTCAGAGTATACTGCTAAAGCCTATCTAGAGGCCAGCCCTTCTTACTGTGCAGTATCAAATGTTAGTGACCTGAGGACCCAGCCTAGAAATCTCCTTTAATTAAATCACCTATTCTGATCACTTATTGTCATTGGTCTAGTTAGGTTCAATAAGTTTCTTACTGAATGCTTTGTTTGCTGACAGTGTGATTGTATATACAAATACTTGGAAGAAACCATTTTTCATTTTTAAAAACAGTAAAGGGAAGGTGAAGATGTGGTTGATAGAAAATTATAACTTGGGATCTTTAATAAAGTGTACAATGGACATGAATGAGTTCTTTTTTTTTTAATATTAAAACACTCCCTTTCACTTATTGGTTTGTATATAACAAAACCAAAAGTAATAGAGGTAAAAGGAGTTATACCATTCATTGAGCATCGTACAGTGTTTTGTATTCTTGGACCTTCAAATGCTAAAAAAAGAAAAAAAAAAAACCGAACAAACAACAAAAAAGTCTTACCTTATGAGATCTCTTTAGGGCAGTGGCTCCATAAACTTTAGCATGTGCCAGAATCACCCAGAGGGCTTATTAATATCAAAACTGCTAGGCCTGAGCCCAGTTTCTGGTAGAAACTACTAGACCTCTACCTAAGAATTTGCATTTCTCTGAGTTCCTAGGTGATGTTGGTACTTCTGGTCCAGAAACTACAGTTTGTGAACCACTGCTTTTGAGTGAATAAGCAAGTGGATAAAAAGTGATTTTTGAGTCGGAGTCTCACTCTGTCGCCCAGGCTGGAGAGCAGTGTCACACTCACAGCCACTGCAGCCTCGACCTGCTGGGCTCAAGTGATCCTTCCACCTCAGCCTTCCAAGTAGCTGGAACCACAGGCATGCGCCACCAGGCCCACCTAATTTTTTGATTTATCGTAGAGACGAGGTCTCACCATGTTGCTCAGGCTGGTCTCGAACCCCTGAGCTCAGGCAATCCTCTTGCTTCTGCCTCCCAAAGTACTGGGATTACAGGCATGAACCACTGCACCTGGCCTGCCATCTTTAAAATTCTAGAATATATTTATGTTTTCATGAGTGCTTGAGGGTCTTACGCTTAAGAAACTCTGTGATTATTTTTAGACAAAAGATACAGTGCTACATCTTTCTCATGTCTTTACATCCTGGTATGCAAATGATGCTAAGTTATTTTTGCAACATGGAATAACTGTCAAATGGATGAAAACCAAGAGAGTGCATGCTCTGCAACACTGTTAGTTATAGATTACTTTTAACTAGGAGGGACATCTGAGATTTAGAATTAATTTAGTTACACAGGTGTCTTCTGTGATATGGGATTTTACTTACAGAATGAATTCTCAGTTATTCATGAATATTGGAAGATGAAAAAAATGGATTATTAAAATTCAGATCATTCTACTTTACTTTTTTTTTGAGTTGGAGTCTCACTCTGTCGCCCAGACTGGAGTGCAGTGGCCGCTCCCGGCCACTACAGCCTCAACCTGCTGGGCTCCGGCGATCCTTCCGCCTCAGCCTTCCAAGTAGCTGGAACTACAGGCGCGTGCTCCCACGCCCGGCTGATTTTTTGATTTATTGTAGAGATGAGGTCTTGCTTGCCCAGGCAGGTCTCGAACCCACGGGCTCAGGCAATCCACTCACCTCAGCCTCCCAAAGGCGTGGGATTACAGGCTGAGCCACTGAGCCTGGCTCTACTTTACTTTTTATGAGAGTAGTCTTTTAGTAGTTTACTTCCTGATCTGGACTTGAATTCCCATTTGCTTTATATTCCTTCATTTAAGATGCAGTGAAGGTACATGAAGGATAAGAGACAAAGGCTCCCACAAACTGTATAAACTGTCCATGACTATATGTATGGGTTTGAATGAGAGGTAACTGTAATTGTGCTTTTTCAGTGCGTCCTTATAGTGAGAAAATATCAAATGAAACTGTGTCTTTAATTATGTGAAAATTATTACAAGTAACTTAGCTTGTTTGGTTTTGTTTTTCAATTTCAGACAATGCTGATGTTGCTTTAGTAAATTTTTATGCTGACTGGTAAGTAATCTTGTTTATATTGTTTGGGTTTGGGTTTTATTTGTTTTTTAGTTTGCTAAAGGTGCATTTTTCTCTGATAGAAGAGTGGTTGGAAAAGTCTTTTTCTTTTGCAAGATGGTATTCCATATACGAAATCAGTTAAAGTTCATCCACAAATGAAGCAGCTTAATTTGATGAAGATTACTGTTTCGAGAGAGAAATATAACTGATTCCATTATCCTATGTCTTAAAATAAAAATAGGTAACATAAAAACTCAAATATGACACCCCCACTCCCCATAATGACGGAGCACATATTGCAGTTCTATATTTGTCCTGTGTTAGGAGAGCAGTGTTTTGTAGGTCAGGATTTGGATGTGGCAAGTTTGAAGGAAAAATAATGTCATTTTTTAACTTATATGTATACGAGTTGCCACGTCTTCCAGGAGGACTCGCTTCCCCTGACTGAATCTGATGCTGTTCTGTGCTTATATAATGCCCTCGATAATCCTTTTTCTTATTAAGTATTTTGTCTTGTCTTATTTGTTTGTGCCCTAGCAAACAAACTTTGAGGGCAGAGGTAATGTTTTAACTCAGTATTTCCAACATCTAGAACAAAGGCATGATCTGTAGTTGATGTTACAGAATGTGGCATAGAAACAGAAAGAAGAGAGATTTCACTGGAGAGAAGTTTGAAACACTGCCATAATCTTTATTCCTAGATACTGTATCTTATTTGACTTTTTAAGACTTACAATCTGGTAGCTGCCACTACCCTACTTCAGGTTACAGTCCTGCAATATACCTAAAATTCACGCGTCTCTCATATGTTTCTATGCCTCTAGTCTTATGTATTTCCATTCTGTTCTCTGCAATGGAAGCCAGAGTTCTCTTTCCTACTATGCAAATTAGATTAGTTTATACCCCTCCTTAAAGCCTTACGTGATTTCCATTTCCTTTGGGTTAAAGTTTAAATCCCTTATTTTGGCCCACAATGCCCCCCATGACCTGGTCCCTCTCTTGCCTCTCTTCACTCCCACATTCTGCTCCAATTATACTAAGCTTCTTTCAATTCCTATAAAAATCTGTGTTTGCCCTGCCTTGATGGATTATTCTTCTGTCACCCACTTTTTCTACTTAGTTAAATCTAATCATCTTTCATATCTCAGATTAGATGCCACTTTCTCCAGGTCGCCTTCCTAGATCGATATGCCCACCCCTGCTCTCAAGTTAGATTAGGAGCTGTCCTTATATTTCCCATAACACCCCATACTTACCCAGGCATAACATTGTAGGCTGTCATCTAGTTGGTGGCTCCCTGCTACATTGTTCGCTTTATAAAAAATAGTATAATTACATTTTCCAACATTAATCCCCAAGCACTTTGCATATATATGGCTGATAAGTACATAATAAATATCTACTGAATGAATGTATGTTTTATATGGGTATTTAAGGAACTTTAACAAAAAGTTGACGATACACAGAGAAAATGCCATTTATAAAATATGTTAGAAAGGTAGCATTTTCCAAGGTATATTAGGATTGTCCATATGTATTACTAATCACAAAATTTGGTAGAAGATTATGTAGTCCAGTCAATTTTAAAATAAAACAGATCCAGAGGAGTAAAGTACTTTTCCAGGGTTACTTGACTAGATGGTGGCCAAGGAAAAACTAGAATGAAGTTCTCCTGATAGGGATTTTGTGTGTTGTAAGAAGGAGTAATAGAGCATACTACTGACCTTTTTTTTTGCAAAAACTGAATTGGAAATGTAGACTAATTTCAGTTATTTAGGAAAACATATTGGAGAACATTTCAGTTATTTGGAGAAAAGAATACCACAAGTTGTTCATGAATTAATACTCTTTTATTCAACTGAAATATATGGGTAATTAGCTGTAGGACATAGATTTATACCTCCAAAGCTAAACTCTGAGTTTCCTTTGGAAGTTACAGATAGGCACAGTTTAAGATTCTCTAACAGAGCTGCCTAAAAATATTACTATACCTCGGAGCATAATAAACTATCGTAGGTGCTTAAGATTGCTGTTATTTGCCAGACTCTTTACATACATTGTTTTTAATACTCAAAATTACCCTGCAGGTAGGTATTATAATTTCCATTTTAGGTTAAGGAGATTGAGTCTTAGAAAGGTCATACAACTAGTAAGTGATAGAACTGGGATTAACAGGTATGTCTGACTCCAGAGATATTTTTTCCCCGCTCTAGGTCATATTAGTTAGTAAGTGCTCCCAAAGTGCTCCTTAAAAGAATTTTACCTATTTGGTTGATTTGTAAAGAATTGATTTAAGCACTGGATTGAAGATTAGGTTTAGATGATTCTTAGGCTTTTTTAATAGAGCCACTGCTTTTATGATTTTATTTAGTTATTATTATTTTTTGAGTCAGAGTCTCACTTTGTCAGCCAGGCTGGAGTGCAGTGGCATGGTCATGGCTCACTGCAGCCTCGACCTCCTAAGCTCAGGTGATCCTTTCACCTCAGCCTCCCAAATAGCTGGGACTACAGGTGCACACCACCCACCAAGCTATTTTTTTATTTTTTGTAGAGATAAGAGTCTTGCTGTGTTGCCTTGTCTGGTCTTGAACTCCTGGGCTCAAGCAGTCCTTCCACCTTGGCCTCCCAAATGCTGGGATTACAGGCCTGAGCCACCGCTTCCAGCCTGATGTTACTTTTATAAATGTAACATTTCCATGTGTATGGATACAAGTGTATGATGGTATAGTATTATTGAGATGGAACTTTTATTTTGTCTTCCCTTTTTACCTTTTGGTACAATTTGAGTATCACTTGTGGGAAATGCCTGGGGCCAGAAGTATTTCGGATTTTGGATTTTTTCAGATCTGGGGATATTTGCATTATACTTACTGGTTCGGCATCCTTGATCCCAAAATCCAAAATGCTCCAGTGAACATTTCCTTTGAACATCATGTTGGCACTTAAACAGCTACAGATTTTGGAGCATTTTAGATTTCAAATTTCTGGATTAGGGATAGTCAACCTGTATTAAAGCATATTCTATTTTAAACATGATCCTCTGCCTAAATACTTACTGGGAAGAAAACTGGACAATCCAGAGAGAAGGAACCCTTGATGTGTGTCTCTACCTTGCCTTTAAGCCAGAAAGAAGCCTGTCCACTAAGTCTTACTAGGCCATATCCAAATTCTTCAAGAAACCATTAATTAGTCTCTAGTTTCTTCCCCTGCCCTCTAACTACCTCATTTTCAACAAACCTGGGGTCCTAGCCTCTCCAATGTTTCCATTTTATCAATTTATTCATTTAACAGACATCTATTGAATACTTATTAAAATACATAGTCAAATAAGACACAGTCCATGATGTCCACAGACCCCACCTACCTATCCCTGTGGTGAAAGATTTAAGAATGCTAAAAGAAGAAAAAGTCACTAGAAGGCAAGAGATGGAAGATACAGATTGTGTATCCTTGATATTTTCTAGGATCTCTCCTTAAAAAGTCAGATGAGTAGGTTAGAAGAGATGTATATGAGAAGAAATAAGGAGGAAATAAAAAGTTTACGTACATTTACAGCTTTACAATATTTTTATTGGATTATATAGCTACTATGTATGACCTGGTCATGTATGGATTGAACAGTTCACAGGTATCACTGAAGTAAATTTCTTGGTGGAAAAGGGTTCTGGAAGCAATAGTAGTAATTGCAGCTTGTTTGTTGTTATCCTCAATACATGTTCCATAGGAGAAAGATCTTCCTATGAAGGTCTTTGTTGTTGTTATCCTCAATACATCTTCCATAGGAGAAAGACCTTCCTAACCTAGCTGCTTGTATGCTGATTCTGATTGTTCTTCTCTTATCATGTCCCTTTAATGAACCAGAGCATATATAGTCGTGTGCCAAGTAATGATGTTTAGATCAGTGACAGAGTTCCAATAAGATTATACCATATTTTTACTATACCTTTTCTGTATTTAGATACACAAATTCTTACCATTGTATTACAGTTGCTTACAGTAACATACTTTATAGGTTTGTAGCCTAGGAGCAATAGGCTATATCATCTAGTGTAGGTGTGCAGTAGGCCATGCCATCTAGGTTTGTGTAAGTATACTTTATGATGCTGCACAATGAAGAAACTGCCTAATAATGCATTTATCAGAATGTATCCCTGTTGTTAAGCAATGCATGACTGTATTTGTGAAGTGGTTGACCTCATTAAGGGACAGTCAGAATTAGAAGTAACAAGTTTGTGGAATATTGTGGGGTTTTTGCCCTGTTTTTAAAGTAAAAGAAAGTAAATATAGACAGTAAGTCTTGTTTAGGATTTAAGCTATTTGCTTCTGGACTTAGTATTTTAGTGTGTTTACAGATATAATTGCCTATTTTAACAAGGGGTAAAATTTAAGGGGAAACTGTGCATTATATACAATATATCCTTTTAATGCAGCTTATTTAATATGCTAATTTACCTATGAGAGTTGATTGAATTAGCCAGGTGGTACATTCTAATATTTGCAATAAACTTAAAAGATTTTGTATAGTAGTCTAAAATTTTAATTACTTTCTGTATTTTATTAAATACTTTCTGTATTTTAATTACTTTCTGTATTTATTGTATTATGTTGTATTTTAGACAGGTTCTCACCCTGTTGCCTAGGCTGGAGTGCAGTGGCACAATCATAGCTAATTGACAGCCTTGAACTCCTGCTGGGCTCAAGTGATTCTCCCACCTCAGTCTCCTGAGTAGCTAGTACCACAGGCGTACACCACCACCCATGGCTAATTTTTAAAACATTTTTGTAAAGATAGGGTCTCACTATGTTTCCCAGTCTTATGTATTATTTAGAAAAAGATGATTTCTTTTATAAGTGCTCAAGCTCCAGTAGTTACAAGTTGTAGTAGTACTCGTTAGAGGGCTTATTTCAGACCTGTTTCATGACCTCTGCAAGAGATTCTTTGCTGCATAAGCCATAATACCGGCAATTATCCTAGGTGAAAAAAAACCCCCAAATCTTTTAATTATATATGTTAAATTATATACAGTCTTAGAATTGGAATAGTCTTAGAATTCAAAATTTTCGTTATTTCCATTGAATGACATTCAGGTCCATGATTAAATTATGCATGTTATTATCTCACACATTGTTTATTGTACCTGTGCTAAATATCAATGGGAGATAACTGAAATAAATTTTTAATTACTTCTGTTTTTTCATTTCTAATTGGCATCCTTCTCTGTGTATAGGTGTCGTTTCAGTCAGATGTTGCATCCAATTTTTGAGGAAGCTTCTGATGTAATTAAGGAAGAATATCCAAATAAAAATCAAGTAGTGTTTGCCAGAGTTGATTGTGATCAGCACTGTAAGTACCTCAATAGGAAGTCTAAAAGAAACTGTCTTATTTCCATCTCTCCTACACACACACTTTGCTTCTCTTTTTTTCTTTTTATTATTATTTTTTGAGTCAGGGTCTTACTCTTTTGCCCAGACGCGAGTGCAGTGGCATAATCACGGTTTGCTTCAGCCTCAAACTTCTGAGCTTAAGCGATCCTCCTGCCTCAGCCTCCCGAACTGCTGGGATTACAGGTGGGTACCATGCTGGGCTAGCTGTTTTATTTATTTATTTATTTATTTATTTATTTAAGAAACAAGGTCTCATTGTGTTGTCCAGACTGGTTTCAAACTCCTGGGCTCAAGCAATCCTCTTGCCTCAGCCTTCCAAAGAGCTAAGATTACAGGCATCTACCACTCCTAGCCTTCTTTTCTTTTTTTAAATGCTCTGCCTTAAGTGGAGAGCAAACTGACAAGATTCTAGAGACCTTGGTTAAATTGTTACTGTTTAACTTTTGTGTATTTTATGACACTACTTTCCATTTTGTTTCTGTGAAGGGTTTTTGTTATTTTAAAAAATTAAATACAGTAGGTCAAGCATTGGGATAGAAAATCATAACTAGCAATGTTTTCTACCAAAGCCAATGCCAAAATCAATAAATTGAAATGTAGTCTTAGAAAGAAAAAGATGAATTTGATAGTTTTAGAACTATGTGAAAATACCATTTGTAGTCATTTCAAATAAGATTATCTCAGATAAGAAGAGCTCAGTATCTTTATTTTAAACATTCTACTAAGATTGGCCTAGACTATCTTGGAGGTGTAATTAGCTATAGTTACTGATCATGATTATTGAGAGCATTAAGAAACTTAGGTTAGAATCTTAAAATCCTTCTAATCTCTTACAATTTGTTTGTCCCAGTAAACAGTCTCTATAAAAACCTCATGGTTTTCTGTGAACATGACAGATTTCTCTAAGTTGAACTACTGAACTTGCTAGTGGTGTTTCTTCCTGACTGTTCCTGTTACATTTGAACTTTCTCCCTCATAGTACCAAACCCACTGCGTTTTGTGGTTCTGGTTCATTTTGTCATAGTTGTCTCATCAGCTGTGTTGTTAGTTCTTCAAGGTAGGAATCTTTTTTCTGGTTTTTTTAATGTTCCCTTTTAAGAGGAGACCAACCCACTCATTAATCTTTGTATCTCAAGTATCTGACAGTCTGAGAGAGAGACACAGCTCATTAAAAGCTTGTTGCATTGAGTTATTTGCAAGTTGGCCTGAAACAGAACTGACTCCTATTCTGCAAGTTTATACTTAACCTACTGATTAGAATTGGTATGTGTGTACACACTAACTTTTCATTTTACTGACAAGGAAATGGAAATAAAGTGGTTTAACCAATGTTATACAGCTTAATGTCTGGTTAGGCCAGAATTAGAATCCTGATCTCCTGACGAAATGCCTTTGTTTGCTCCTTGCTTTTAAACATTTTGGAGATTTATTGGTCTAGCTCTGTGCTAGCCAGGAAAGCATTTTCTAACAACAAATCATTTCAAAGTCTTATAAGCCATACCCCATATTTCTGTCTGCTGAGATTCATAACTAGATAGGGTGAAGGGAGCAATAAAAGGTTGTCATTACATGCATGGGCTACATTTTCACACTGCTTTCAAGATACTTTCTCTGACTTTTCAACTGACAGAGAACATGACGTTTGTGGTGTGTTCTCACTTCAAATTTTTTTATTCCTTATGTATTTAATTAGGCATTACAGTGCAGGTAAGAGTCCCTACTTTTACTAAATTTGAGCCACAGAATCTGAAATTATGCTCTAAAACTTACAGCCAATGGGAAGAAAAATTGATATTTATAATATTGAGTCATAAATATCATTTATTCTATGTTTTAAACAGATAATTTTTAAAGAAAATTTGACATCATTGCTAGAAAGTTTTCTTTTTATGAGAGTAAATAGCCACAGTTCATATGCTTTTCAGTCTACTAGAGATGTCTGTAAAATTAGTTACTAATGAAAATAAGGAAATTAGTTACGGATGAAAGTTATATCTAAACTATTGCACATTCTCTCTAAACATTTTTTTCTCTTTGTAATTCTTCACTTAAAAAACAGCATCGTGAAATGCTTATTGATGATCTGTTTATATATTCCACACTCTTTAGTGATTTTAAGATAGACTATACTTTTGTTGACCCCTTATGTGTCAATTGAATTATAGAGGTTTTGAACTGAAAGAATCTTAAGAATTCTATGTTCTTTTTCTTTTCTTTTCTTTTTTAAAACAGAAAACAAAACCTAGTTTATTTACTGCTGGGGCAAAAGAGTACACCAGGCAAATGCTTACTAAAATAAAACTGTTTTTCCTCTAGAGGAGAGATATTGCTAGTGAAGGAATATCTCTTCATTTTGAGATAATTAAATTCAATAGAAAGATATAATTGAAACTTATATGAACCTTAATATAACTTCAAAAATAGATGAAGTAAAAATTTGCAGAACTTTAAGAGAAAATAGGCAAATCTACCATCTTAGTGGAAGATTTTAATAAAACCTCTTTCAGTAATAAGACTAACAGACTAAAGAAAAAAATCTACTAAGGATATATAACATTTGCACACCACAATTAACAAACTTCACATAATCATAGATTGATTATTTCCATAAATGGAATACTACATTAGTCAGTTGCAAGAAATTCATTCTTTAGAGGTCCACAAGGAACATTTATGAACATCAACTACATATAGTCCAAAAAGCAAGTCTCAAAAAATTTAAAAGATTTTTATTCTATAGGTTATATTCTCTAATCATAGCTTAATTAAGCTAGAAAGAAAAATGTGGCAAAAAATGTTCATTTATTTAGAAATTAGAAAGCATACTTCTAAATATTCCAAGGCCAAAGGAGAAATAACAAGAACTACAGCATATTTAGAATGGAAGAATATTGAAAATATCACTTATGAAAAATTTTAGATTTCCACTGAAGCTATATTTTGAGAAAAATTTATATTCTAAAAAGTAGACAGGAATTTTGGTAGAAAATTAATAAACTTAGGTACAGAATGCCATGTTCTGAATAGAAACACCTGATAGGCAAATTGTTCTTTGGTAATATTTGTTTTTTGTTTTTTCCAACCATTTAAATAACTTTAATTTTCATACTCACACAGGTACCATTGCTTTGAAAATAGATTGTTCAGTCCTAAAAAACAACTTTGTTTTTTTAAAAAGAATTTTTTTGGAATTTATTGAGGTTAATTGACATATAATAAACTGCACAAGTTTAAATGATACAATTTTATAGATTTTGATACATGTATATATTCATGAAGCCACCACCACAATCAAGATATCAAACATATCTGTCATTCCCCACAATTTTACTTGTACCCTTTTGTGGTCCTTCTCTCCCCTCTTTCCCCCGCCTCCATCGTCCTCAGGGGACCATCTGCTTTCTATCACTTTAAATTAGTTTGCATTTTCTAGAATTCTATGTAAGTAGAATCATGCAGTATGTGTTTGTTTCTTGTCTGGCTTTTGTTCGTTTGTTTGTTTTGGTTCCAGCATGTTTAGTTTTTGATTGTTCCATGTTTCATGTGTCATTCATTTTTATCATTCAGTTGCTTTTCATTATGTGGCTAGCTCTATATACAATGTATTGATCCATTCACCTACTGACAAACATTTGGGTTTGTTCTACCTTTTAGCTATTACAAATAAAGCTGCTATGAACATTCAGGTGTAAGTCTTTGTACATGCATTTGCTTTCATTTATCCTGGGCAAATGCCTAGTTGTGAAATGCCTACATCATATGGTAGATGTATGTTTAACTTTTTAAGAAATTACTGTTTTAAATATCCACTAGTAGTATATGAGGCTTCCAGTTGTTCCATATTCTTGTCTACACTTGGAGTGGGCAGGCTATTAAATTTTACTTATCCTAATGCATTTGAAGTAGTGTCTTTTTGTGGTTTAATTTGCATTTTTGCATTTTTTAAAATAATTAATGATGTTAAAAATATTTCATGATTATATGACATTTGTGTATTTGTGAAGTGTCTGTTCACATCTTATACATTTCTGTTGGATTATTTATTTTCTTACTGAGTTTTGAGAGTTCTTTATGTATTATTAATACAGATCTTTTTCAGCTGTGTAATTTGCAAATATTTTCTTCCATTCTACTCTCTTGAGGATATCTTTTTAAACACTATGGTAAAATACACATAATATAAAATTTACTATCTTACTGTTTTTAACTGTACAGTTCAGTAGTGTTACATTAGTGTTCAACCAGTCTGCAGACCATTTTTGGTCTTGCAGAACAGAAACTCTGTACCCGTTGTACAACAACTAACTACCCACTGCCCCCTTGCCCCAGTTCCTGGCAACCACCATTCTACTTTCTGTAGGAATATGACTACCCTAGGTACTCTATATAATGGAGTCATACAATATCTGTCTTTTTATGACTGGCATGTTTCACTTAGCATAATGTTCTCAAGGCTTATCCATGTTGTAGTGCGTCTCAGAATTTCCTTCCTTTTTAAGGCTGAATGGTATTCCATTTTATGTATGTATCACATCTTCTTTATCCATTTGCCCATTGATGGACACTTGCCTTGCTTCTACCTCTTGGCTTTTGTGAATAATGCTGCTATGAACATGGGTATACAAACATCTCTTAGGGACCTTGCTTTTAATTTCTTTTGGATATATACCCAGCAGAGAATTGTTGGATCATATGGTAGTTGTTTAATTTTGTGAAGAACCACCATATTGTCTTTCACAGTGGCTACACCATTTTACATTAGTAGAGGCCAAGGGTTCTAATTTCTCCACACATTCATTATTACCTGTTATTTTCTTTTTTTACTGTTGTGGGTGGTGGGTTGTTCTTTTTTGTTTGTTTGTATGTTTGTTTGTTTGAGATGATGTCTCACTATGTTGCCCAGGTTCGTCTTTGGGCTCAAGGGATCTTCCTGCTTCAACTTCCTGAGTAGCTGGGACTACAGGCACATTGCACTTCATGGGCTCCATTTTCTTTCTTTTTTTTTATAGTAGTCATCCTAATAGGTGTGAGGTATAGATATCTCATTTGTTTTGCATATCCACAATGATTAGTGATGTTGAGTATCTTTTCATATGCTTGTTGATCATTTGTATATCTTCCTTGCAGAAATGTTTATTTAAATTCTTTGCCCATTTTTAAATCAGGTTTTTTTTTTTTTCTGTTGTTGAAATGTAGGAGTTCTTTGTATATGATGCAGTATACCTATTTTTATATTTGTTGCCTGTGCTTTGGGTGATACATTCAAGAAATAATTGCAGATCTAGTCATGAAGCTTCCCTCCTGTGCTTTTTTTCTAAGAGTATTATAGT
>CAUYQG010056435.1:0-18950 GCA_963574415.1 Tarsius wallacei | reverse complement strand
TAAGAGACATTGGGGCTCAGAGCAACTGTCACCCAACATCCTTATCCAGTTGATAGCCCACAAATTCCACTTCTGCAATAACCCCCCCCCCCGGACATTCCTTCACTTAAATTATAGTAAACTCTGTGGCTCTGGCTACTCTTCTGGTGGGCTCTGTGTTGTTTCAAGCCTGCCTGTATTCTTATCTAAAAATTCCAGAGGGCTTAAGTAACTCCTTTCTGCCCGCTTAGCCGTTGCCTGTCCATCAAAGACAGCTAAGCCAAGCCCGCGAAAAATCAAAAACGAACCAACCAATCAGTATCTCTGTAACCGTGTTTATGCAGTTCTATCCAATCCTGTGTGAACAAGTCTGTAAAGCCACCCCACTCCCTCAGAATTCTGTATAAAAGGTGGGTGTAAACCTGAGACGGGGCTCGCTCTTGTTCCAAGCCGCTGAGCTGGCTACAAGCGTGAGCCCAGACTCGAGTCTGAATAAAAAAAATCCTTTTGTGCTTAATCAGAGCTGGCTCTTTGGTGGTCTCTCTAGAACTTTGGGCACAACATTGACTTATTAGCAATAGTTGTTTTATCATCTTAGTAGTCGCTTTAGGGTTTATAGTACACATCTTTTACTCATCATAGTCTCACTCCAAGTAAAACTGCACCATCTACATATAGGATGACATCTTTAAACACTATGCTTTCATCTCTCTGCTGGTGGTCTTCATGTTATTATTATCATACACCTTTCTTCTCTATATAGGGTAAACCCCTTAATACACATTGATATTATAGTGCTTTAAACATTAAGTTATTTTTAAGAGGAGCTTAAAAAACACAAAAAATGTGTTCTTATTTACCCACACAGTCATCACATCATTGGCGCTCTTCATTCCTCAGTGTGGATTCGGACTTCCACCTGGTGTCTGTCTCCTTCTTGACGGGCGGTCCTCAAGCCTCACTGGCAGCGTGGATCTGTTGGGACATTCTGCCAGCATGCATGTGTCTGGAAGAGTCGCTATTTCATCTTTGGCTTTGAAAGATATTCTTTCTGGGTCTAGAATTTTTGGTTTCCCTTCTTTTCCTTGCAGCCCACTGGCGATGTCACCCCGCTGTCCTCCAGCTTGTGTCTTGTGACACCTCACCTTCATGTGTATTCCGCTTCATGGAATGGGCTCAGCTCCTCTGGCTGCTCTGCCCTTAGGGTTTTTTTTTAAAATCTATCATTTGTTTCATGCCATTTGAGCATGTGTTACCTTGTTACAGTTTTCTTCATAATTCTTGGACTTGGTGTTCATTGACCTTCTTGGCTCTGTGGGCTTATATTTTTTTATTAGATTTTTAAATTTTTCAGCAATTATTTCTTCAGATACTTTTTCTCTTCCCCTCTTCTTTTGGGTACTTTGATTATAAGTATACTCAGCTGCCTGACATTGTCAAAAAAATAACTGATGCTCTCTGCTCATTTTTCCCCAACAATTTCTCTCTGTGTGGTTCATTTTGGTTAGTTTCTAGTGTTAAGACTTCAAGTTCATGATTCTTTTTTTGTTTCGCAATGTCTGAAATGCCACTAGTTCCATCCAAGGTATCTAATAGTTTTTTGACTGTCTGCTGTATATCATCGAGAGTCTGGATTCTTTTTTCCCTTTTAAAGAGCATTAGGTTAGTTCCCTGGAGGATCGATTGAGTCTATTGTGGCTTAATTTTAAGCTTTCTTGAGGTGGGTGTAGGCTATTGCAGAAGTGGAATTTGTGGGCTATCAACTGGATAAGGATGTTGGGTGACAGTTGCTCTGAGCCCCAATGTCTCTTAGCCAAGTGCAACCTCTGGACCCTCCATCCTCCACCTTGGCCCCAGATCTTCATTGACTGTGCTACGTCAGACTCATAGAAACTTGCCTCGAGCACGTGCAGCTGCGTATTCCGCCAAAGACGGAAGGGGTCCCCAGTGGAGACCTCTGTGACACCTTCACTAGGTGACTGTCTCCTCTGAGGATCTCTGCTCTGCAAACTCCAGCTGCCTCGGAGCTGCAAATGCCCATTGTTGCTTTCTCTGCCCAGTGAGAGCATGGGTCTGTTGGGACTCCACTTTCCTGTATTCGAGTTTGCAAAATCCCCCCATCGGAGGGCCTGGGTGGGTGTGGGCTGCCTACATGAAACTTTCTCCCAAGGACCGTTGCTCTGAGCTGTCTGCCGTCTGGGGCCTGAATGTCTAGTTTTATTGTTGTTTATGGTGGGAGAGTGAGTCTGGTACCCTTCCGCCATGGTGACTGGACCTGAAAGTTTGGTTTCTGTGTTTAATTGATGCTGTGTTTGGAGCAGAAGGTGTGCACTGAAGGCTGAGCTTCCTGTGTCACCTTGCCTGGAAGCCACGACAGTATCCAGGAGTTTGTTTCCACGGAAGCTACTCGGAGGTGTTGGCTAAATGACACTGGACTGTGCAAAAGGGACTCTGTTTGCCCTGGTGCTCTGAGCACAGCCTTCCTTGCATTTCTACGGGTCTCCATCGCTAGGGTCACTCTGGGTCCCAGTGGGGGATGAGGCCACCTGTGCAGTGTTGCCAGGCTCACGCTTCACCAAAGAGGTAAAGAGGCAGGGATGTGAATCAGAAAGACAAACATCCCCTGTGATTCAAGGAACTAGTTTTCTCCAGGAGCTGCCATCTTGGCAGCCTGCTGCATGTGGCTGAGACCAGCAGCCCCACGTGGGCTGGACGACAGGGAAGCCAGGAAGTCCCAGGAGTGGTGGCTCCCTGGGATGGGGGACTTTGGATGGTTTTCTCTGGCCCAGAAGTGGAGTAGCAGCTCCATCCACTGGCCTGTGCTGCTGTTTCTGTGATCCCAGCGGGGACTTTTAGATCTTCAGGGGATCCATGGAAATTAATGATTTTTAAAAACTCCTACTACTGCTGTGAATTTCTACTGTTTTATTTCTACTGTTTCACTATTTGTGAAACAGCTAATTGCTTTACCTGCTTGAGGGAAGCATGCTCATCATCTTCTTTCTCCAGATGAGGAGACTGAGGCTCAGAGAGGGAAATTAACCTGCCCAAGGTCACACAGCTGATATGTGGTTGTGGAACAGAGATTTGCACTCGTAACCTTAATACTAGGTTGCCTTCTGTGTTCACCGTTTAAGCTTGAAGAGGTTTTGGGTGTGAACGTGTAGGGCGAAAGAAAAAATGAGGGAGTTTGCACTCAATTAACGCCTTTAATAATATGGATGACAGTGCATATCATTGATCCTTTGATGCGCTTTTCTGTTTCTTCACATTTTGTCAACTTGGAAATTTGAATTCATCTCAGGTGGACAGTGTATCGTAGTTTAACTGGTGGAATGTTTGTCTTTCCTGGCGATGCTTAAAACAACAGTGCAACTTACAATCTATGGCAGGATTGACAACACTTTTCTGTAAAGGGCCAGATAGGGAATGTTTTAGACGTTGAACCACATAGTCTCTGTCACAACTACTCAACAATGCCACCCAGTGTAGTGTCAATGCAGCCATAGACATGAGCCAGTGAAGAGATACGGCCATGTTCTCATACAACACTACTTGTAGAAACAAGGGAAGGGTGAGGTTTGAACGCCTGAGTTCTGGCGTCTTGGACTTGCTGAAATGTGATGGTAACCATCTCCCAGCTGTGCTCATAGCAGCAGTTAGGAGGCACTGAATGCTGACAGCCAAGCTTGCTCCATGATCTCAACTGCACTTCACTGTAGCCAGGGATTGCAATGCTGCTATGGTACCATTGTTGCACATGAGGAAAGCAAGTTCAGAGAAGTTAAGGTACCTGCCTCAGGTCCCTCAGCAGTGAGTGGCAGAGTGGGAACTGGATGCAGGTTGCCACCAGCTGGCCCTTGTGGTGACCTCTGAGCGCGGGGCAGGCAAGCCCTCTCCTGGACAAGTTTTCACTTGACCCCTTTTTCACTTGGTGCTGTCAAACTCAGGCATCAGGTGACAATGAGAGAGACTACTTGTTTTTAGAAAAAACGACCATCTCTCCATCTTTCTGGATCAAGAATTATGGATTGGCCAGGTACAGTGGTTCACACCTATCATTCCAGCACTTTGGAAGGCTGAGGAGGGAGGATCACTTGAGGCCAGGAGATCAAGACCAGCCTGGACAACACAGTGGCACTCTTTGTCTCTAAAAAATAAAAATAGCAAAAAACAATTAGTGGGTCATGGTAGTGCACACCTGTAATTTCAGCTACTTGAGGCCTGGAGTTCGAGGATGCAGTGAGCCAGGATCAGGCCACTGCCCTCAAGCCTGAATGACAGAGCATGAGCTGACCTCTAAAAGAGAGAAAGAAGAAGAAGGAGGAGGAGGAGGAGGAGGTGGAGGAGGAGGAGGAGAAGGGGGCGGGGAGAAAAGAAAAGAAATGTAACTGGAAAAAGAATAGAGAAATCAGCTGGCTTCTGTGTGTGGATGAAGACTCATGTCAGCACATTTCTCCAGCATCAGTGTGGGGCTGCGCCAGTCGACCTGGGCTGGGGTTGGCATCCCATCCCCATGAGCCAGGTCTGGTGCTGGTACTGCAGACACTGTGGGTCGATAGTTCCGGTGCTAACCTTCAGATCGCTCAGGCTCTTAGGAAAGCAGGTCCAGAAACCTGACACTCTCCCTTGGCCAGGGAAACTCTCATCTGCAGTCCAGGAAGAACGCGGAGAAGGGACGGTGAGGAAGTTCCGTCTCTGACAGACCGCTTGCCACAGAACTTACTTTTGACTCTTAAGCGTCAGGTGAGGGGGGCCACAGGTGACACAGTGCTTGGGCTCTGGGTCCAAGTGTCCTCTTTGCCACTTACGAGCTGACCCTGGGCAAGTTGCTTTGCCCCATGCCTCAGTTTTCTTATCAGTAAAGTAACTGCCCGTAACTCCTAGGATTCTACTGAGGATTCATTGTGAAAATTTCCTGGGATAGCTCTTATTATCCCAGGGGTGTGGCTATGAGCTCTATTTTATTTTATTATTTTATTTTTTGAGTTGGAATCTCACTCTGTTGCCTAGGCTGGAGTGCAGTGGCACAGTCATGGGTTACAGCAGCATCAACCTCCTGGGCTCAGGCCATCCTCCTGCCTCAGCCTCCCAAGTGTCTGGGACTACAGGTGTGTCCCACCATGCTTGGCTAATTTTTTTTGATTTATTGTAGAGACAAGGTCTTGCCGTGTTACCCAGACTGGTCTCAAACTCCTGGGCTCAGGCAATCCTCCTACCTCAGCCTCCAAAGTGCTGGGAATTACAGGCGAGAGCCACTGCGTCCGACCTGAGCTCTTTTTCACAGACAAATTCCAGTCTATGATTCTCTAGGTTCATTTCTAGCTTAGGGACATGATGGCTTCAGTTTTCTACTCTGGGGTCTCACTTCTAGGAAACCACAGCATAAAATAGGAGGAAGGTGCAACTGCTTAGGGGAATGACCCAGATTCCCATGGATGCTGCTATGAATCTTGGGCAATCTGCATCCAAGGCCAAGTTCAAGTACACATGCTGGCTCATCCACGTCTTTGGCTTTGAATGCTGGTCTCTGCCCAGCAGCATGGTCTCGAGCAAGTTCCTCAGTTTCCTTGAGTGTGAAATGAAGAACACAAAAGTCCTTGCCTTGTAGGTTGTAAGGGTAAGATGGGCAAATCCAGGCAAACGACCCTGGCGTGGAATGAGCGATCCCAGCATTAGCTCTCAGGATTATTATTATCATTTGTGGTTATTGATGATTTAATGAGGTACTACACAAAGCCACAGTGAATGGCTCAGAATAAGTGCCTCATAAATGGTTGCCACCACAGCCATTTACTGTTATGGTCTGTGGTGGGCATAGTTGGGGCCGGGCACTAGCATGGGACTTAAGGCGCACCTTAGATCTGTTGAGATATGCTTTATCCGTAGGTGATGCCAATGTGGAAGATGGAAAGTTCCACCAGGAAGGGCCTGGCATTGGAACAGGCAGCCTGGGTTCACTCTGGGTCCTGGTGGCCCCGGGGCCCAGCGGTGTGGAGGCCTGTCTGCTGCCTTTCTGGTGGTGACTTGGCCACTTGCGCCTCCTTCCTCAGCCTCAGGCTGTAGACCCGCTTCATCCCTGGGCCTCAACCCAGCCAGAGGAGAAGCAGACAGGACACCTGTCAGGAGCAGGGATTAGGCTGGGATTAGGAGTCTCCAGCCAGGAGGGCCCAGGCTTGTTGAACGGAGGGCGAGGAGGCCTGAGGAAGATCATTGTCCCTGGAAGGAGGCCCAGATGCCAGGCTGGACCGGGCGAGCTGCCCTGACCCGGAGAGTGAGCTTTGATCAGATTGTCTGGAGCCTCCCCTGGAGAAAGCCCAACCCCTCGGCTGCTCCCGTCTGGCCCCTGATGTCGTGTTCCTGGCCAGCATAGGCTCGTCTGTCCTCTGCAGCTCCTCCGCACCTTCCTGACTGCCCTGGGGCCTTTGCCATTCTTAGACTCTTTCTTACCTGCCTCTCCATGCAGGGACCCACCCTCCCTCCTTTGCATGTCCTGGACGGGCTCACTGAGCCGCAGGCACAGATTTACTGACTTCTGGGGCATGGGCTTCTGGGGTGGGGTCTCCTTGTGCTGAGAGTAAGGGCTCTGGAGCTCCATTTGAATCTTGGCTCAGCCACTTCTCAGCCCTTGGCAAGCGCTGTTCTGATCCTTAGTTTTTACCTCTGTAAAATGGGAATAATACATATCCCTGCTTCGTAAGGTTATGGTGAGGATTAAGACATTTAATAGGTATAAAGTGTTTAGAATATTGCCTGGCACACAGTAGACACTCAGTAAATGCTGGCTACTGTTGTTGTTGTTATTATTATTGCAGCTGCTATTATTTCCATCTGGGTCTCCTGGAGGCCAGCATGGGTTGACCCCGGCAGGTGTGCTATTAGTAAGCTAGTGCTTTCCTGGCGCCTTTGGATGGGGCTTATGGACCTCAGTGCCTGGACCCTGGAATGCACCCATTGTGTCTTGTCAATTATTCTCCCTCCCTTCACCCACCCCACACCAGGTTCCCAAGGCATGTAGGATTTCTTCCTGTCTCCCTCCCTCTCCAGCCTTTCTCTCCTGCCCTCTCTTTCTCCTTTCTTTTCACTTACACTCTTGTCTGATTCCATCTCTGGGTTTAGTTTCTAGCAGAGAAACTGGTCATTTAAAAATAAAAACCAAACTCCCAGGAGGCCCAAGAAGCCCTGAGTCTCACTGGCGCTGCGTAACCTCCTGTATCTCAAGATGCTGGCCTGTCCATCGTCCAGCACCACCCGACCTGCCTTCCATGGGACACACAGGGTTCTGGGTCCCACCTTCGCCTCAGGAACCTTGGGAATGTTTCTTCATGAACACCGGTGACTTTGGCTAAGGGCTCCATCCCTGACAGACTAGTCGTTTGGTTACAGTTGGGCCAGGTGAGCCGTGACTCCCAGAATCCAGAGGTGCTGCCTTGGGACAGACTCTGTGGGCAGGGAGGTAAGGAGCAGCCAGAGGTCACGGACAGGGCGGCTGAACTGGCAGGCTGTGGGCTTGGTGCTCCTCCATCCCTAGCAGTTGGAAACCTTCAAAGCATTCAGTGAGGGCTCAGCTGGAAGACCTGATATGCATCAACAGCCTTGAAAGCAGCCCGGACATGCTCACATCTGTGCGGGGGTGGGGCAGGTGTGGAGATGAGGTACGGCTGTCAGGTTAAGCCAGGGCGGCTCTGGGAGGAGTCTGCTCACCTTAGTGTGGATGTCCAGTCCTGGAAGCACCAGGTTGGCTGCTCCGGGACACCTGTGGGGCTGTCCAACAGGGCAGTATGGGGTGTGAGTGTGATTTTGTCACCTATAGGCAGAATGACCTTAAACAACACTCTCCACCCCTCTGAAATATGAAAATAATAATAGTCCTTACCTCCTAAGGTGTTTATGAGAGCTGACACATAGTAAACTAAAATACATATTACTAATTATTATTCTTTCTATTATTATCATTCTACTCCAAGACCAAACTGGCTCTTTAAAACATACTCTCAGCAGGAAACTGAGCTCAGTCATTATATTCTTCCTATGAATGGTCTGGCTATAACCCAATTACTCTTTCCAATTTTCTTGGCCTAGGCGGGGTTCACCCTGAGTCAGTGTATAAACCAACTGCATGGTAATTATGTCTTATTATCCAGTCACTCAGCAGCTTGGGTCAGCAACTGTCTCATTGCCCTCCACCTCCACAAATATCTGTTCTCTCTTCTCATCACCAGAAGGTTAGCTGGTTCTAGAAACACCCAGGCTAAGACTACATTTCCCAGATGACATTGCAGCAGGAGTGGTCATGTGACCATGTGTTAGTCAATGGGCATGAACAGAAGCCATAGGGGACAAGTTCCTGGTAATGTTCTCAAAAGGTAGGAACCTGCCCTAGACTCCTTTCCTCATTTCCCCAGAAAAGGGGACACGTTGGCTAGTTGTTTGGGGCCACGTGGAAAATGCTATACTCTAGGGGAGGAGGAGAAGAAGATGGAAGGATTCTTGGTGCCCAGCACCATAGAGCTGCTATCAGCCATGGATGGCTACCAAGGAGATAAAGTCACTTCTCCTTTCTTCAAGCTGCTCTTATGCTGGGCATTTTCCTAATGAAAAATAGCATTAAATATTTTTT
Organism: Tarsius wallacei; assembly: GCA_963574415.1. Classification (NCBI taxonomy): domain Eukaryota; kingdom Metazoa; phylum Chordata; class Mammalia; order Primates; family Tarsiidae; genus Tarsius; species Tarsius wallacei. The sequence continues at coordinate 10,351 of CAUYQG010056435.1, read as the reverse complement.
TCTGTGTTTATTGACTATTTGCGTATTTTCTTTGGCGATATCTCTATTCAGATCCTTTACTCAAGTTTTAATTGGATGACTTCATTGTGGAGTTGTAGAGTTCTTTGTATATTCTGGATACAAGACCCTTATCAGATATATAATCTGAAATATTTTCTCTTATTCCGTGGGTTGTCTTTTCACTTCCTTGATAGTGTACATTGAAGTGCAAAGGGTTTTAATTTTGATGAAACGCAATCTACCTGTTTCTTTCTTTGGCTGTTGGTACTTTAGCTGTTATTTTAATAAACTGTGGCCTAATGTAAGGTTAGGAATTACACTGACTATGCAGAACAATTTGGAGAGTATCACCATTTTAACAATATTTTTAAAAACATGAACATGGCAGTTATTTAGGTTTTCTTTATTTTCTTTCAGCAATGTTTTGTAGTTTTTGGTGTACATCCCTTGTGCATCTTTTGTTAAATTTATTTCTATGTATTTTATTCTTTTCTTAAGTCTGTTTTTGGATTGTTCACCACTAATGTGTAGAAATACAATTGCTTTTTGTATCTTTGTCTTATATTCTCTAATCTTTCTGAACTTGTTAATAAGTGCTCATAGTTTATTTGTGGATTTCTTGGGATTTTTTATATGCCAGATCATGTCATTTTCAAGCAGAGACTGTTTCACTTCTTCTTTCCTTCTAGATTTTTTTTGGTTTGTTTTCTTGCTTAATTACCTGGCTAGAACCTCAGGTACAATGTAGAATAGGAGTGTCAAGAGTAGACATGCTTGTTTTATTCCTGATCTTAGGGTGAAAGCACACAGTCTTTCCCCATTAAGTATGGTGTTTTCTGAGTTTTTCATAGGTGCCCTTTGTCAGGTTGAGGATGTTTCCTTCTATTTCCAGTTTGTTCAGTATTTATTATTATTATTATTATTAAAAAGCATTAGTTTAATAAAATGCTCTTTCTGTCTTTCTGTATCTATTGAGATGATGATCATGTGTTTTTTTGTCCTTAATTGATATGGTGTGTTATATTGTTTTTCATGTGTGGCTGCTGAAGTATCTCCTCAGTTAGCTTACTGGGAAGCTAATGACTGGACATAGGGTTCCTTAAACGCCTGTACTAACAAGTCTTCCTGTTTTTGCCATGGTACTTTGTGGGTGTATTGACTACACCTTCTGTACTTAGCCAGGAAGTTGGCAGCTCTGCCCTAGCCTTCACTTCCTGCTTGCACAGACTCTCAGGGTCAAGTAGAAGTGAGAGCTTAGGGTCTTCTCAGGCTTCTCCTGAGAATGCACACAACCCTACACATGCACATGAAACTTTGCAAAACCCCCATGGACATCTTATTTGCCAGTTTTTTCTTTTAAGCTTTTTAGCTAGCCTGTAGTTCCCCCAACTCTTATTCACTGCCTCAGGCGGGCAAAAAGCTAATCATCTACTTCCAAGTGTTTTCAACAAATGCTCAGACTTTTCACACTGGGCAAGGTTTGAGTAAGGATGAATAAAGACAGCCTTGCAAATATAGTCATCTGGGGACTGATCAGACAAATCAAATAAGGACAATTCTCTAGGAATGAGGTTGGAAGGGGCCCCAATGTCGTTCTGTCCCTTACAGGAGCTCTCAGGTCACTGACTTTCACCATGACTGAAGGTTGTTGGTTTTCAGTCAGTTTTCTTGTACACATGTGCTCTAGATTGCTGCGAGTCTTTCATTAATTTCCAGAGTTCTATTTAGGAGGCCAAGGTGGGAGGACTGCTTGAGCCCAGGACTTTGAGACTAGCTTGGGCAACATAGTGAGATTTTGTCTATACACAATTAAAAAAAAAATAACTGGGCACTATTAGCGCTCATTAACAAGTTCAGAAAGATTAGAGGATATAAGATCAATATACTAAAATCAATTGTACTTCTACACATTAGTGATGAACAGTCCAAAAATGGATTTAAGAAATTAATTTCATTGACAATAGCATCAAAAAGAATAAAATACCTAGAAATAAATTTAACAAAAGAAGTACAAGGCATGGACACTGAAAACTATGAAACATTGCTGAAAGAAAATAAAGAAATGAACTTTAAAATATTGTTAAATATTGTGGCATGCACTTATAGCCTCAGCTACTCAGGAGGCTGAGGTGGCAGGATCACTTGAGCTCAGGATTTTGAGGCTGCAGTGAGCTGTGATTGCACCACTGCACTCCAGCCTGGGTGGGAGTGAGACCCTGACTCAAAAAAAATTTTCCAGAGTTTTGAAAAAATCGATTCTGGCATTTTTGCCAGTTTTTGCCATGATTTTTATGAAGTAAAGAATTTTCCATTTTTGCTGATATTCCTATGGTTTCCTTTTATTCATGACAAATGAATCTGAATATTTATTTTTGTTGATATAAAGTTTCTCTTTTAAATGACTTCCGTGTAAGCAAAACAAGTGAGTCGAGGAAGCCAGTCTAAAAAGGCTACATAATATTCCAACTAAATGACGTTCCAGAAAAGGCAACACAAAGAGACAGAAAGAAAACAGAAGAAGACCAGGGGTTCCGGGGTAGGGGTTGGGATGAATAGCGGAGCACACAGTACTTTTTAGGGTGGTGAGACTATTCCATAAGATACCATCATGGTAGATACAGGAAGTGCATTTGTCCAAGCTCGTAGAGCTGTACAGCACAGAGTGAGTGTTAATATACACGGTAGCATTTGTTCATAATATTGTATCAATATTGGTTCATCGATTGTGACACGTGGACCATACTAATGCGAGATGTTAATAACAGGGGGGTGTGTGTAGGGGAGGTGGGGCGGCTGAGAACGCTGTACTTTCTGTTCAAAGTGTCTGTAAATCTAAAATTGCACTTAAAAAAAAACAAGATCTGTTAAAAATTTGTAAATGAGTTGATTTTAAGAAATATATGTGGTATAGAATAGTAGGTGAAGTAAGAGTATGTCAAAAGCCACATTGGAGGCATGTGGGGACTGGTGTTTGGGAAACATGACATAAGAAACAGATGTTACAACAGGGGTCTCCGTAATGCAGGAGAATGGAGAAAAGAGCTGAACACACTGAGGAAAAACAAAAGATATTTTGTATTAGTAACGAAATCTGATGGAACCACATATGCAATACCGAACAAGTCATGGCAAAAGCTGGCAAAAATGCCGCATCATTTTTTTCAGAATGCTGGAAATTTTTTTCTGAAAAAATTTTTTTGTCGAACCGGAGTCTCATTCTGTTACCCAGCCTGTTCGTTTTCTCCACTTCAAAGGTTAAGAACAACTTGGGAAGAAACAGGAGATAAATCAAGATGAAGACATTGAACTCAGGCCCTCCGATGGTCAATGGAAACGCTCACTGGGAGGGGAGAGAGGAGGCAGGTGAGGCCTGTTGGAAAGTTCCGGGGAAATACCTCAGGGGCTGTCGAAGCCACGGATTGGATGATGAGAATCTTTAATTTCCCAGGAATGGCTCCCACTGCCTGACACTGACTGGTTCCCTGTTTCCTCCTGGTACCCTGGGCAGTAGCCAGAAAGCGCTCCACGACCCACAGGGCCAAGGGTTTCTTGTCTTCATTCCATGGTATCAGGATTATTTTTTGTTTGTTAGTTTGTGTTGTTGTTTTTTGGGGGGTTTTGAGTCTGAATCTCACTCTGTTGCCCAGGCTGGAGTGCAGTGGCACAATCATGGCTACCGCAGCCTCAACCTGCTGGGCTCAGGCGATCGTTCCACCTCAAACTTCCAAGTAGCTGGAATCACAGGCGTGCGCCACCATGCCCGGCTAATTTTTTTTATTTTTTTATTTATTGTAGAGACGTGGTCTCACAAAGTTGCCCTGGGCTCAGGCAATCCTCTTACCTTGGCCTCCTAAAGTGCTGGGATGACAGGCATGAGCCACCGTGCCTGGTGGTGTCATGTTTTGTGCTAACTTCTGCTTGGAACATAGGGGCGACTGCGGAATCCATCTCCTAGTGGCAAGATCTGACCCTTCCATGTGGAGCTCAACAGAAGACCAGGATGCACGGGGCATGCTGGGTATGACTATGAAACCTTGGTCCACATGCCACTGCTTGCCTAAGGTCACAGGTCTTGGTGACCAGAGCACGGTCCCTTTCTTTCCTCTTTTGCAGCATGGGATCAGTCTTCCTTTCCTCTTCTGCAGCATGGGATCAGTCTTCAACTAGGCCTGAGAGTGGCATGGAAAAGGTACTTGGCAGACATTCAGTGAGAGGCACTCAGCCTCCTTCCCGTGGGCGTGGGTCAGCAGCCATGGCTGTCTTGCCTAGTGTGGAGCTCTGCTTCCTGGCATGTGGTTGGTATCTCAGCAGATGCTTAAGGAAGAAAGAAAGGAGGGGATAGAGGACAGCTTGTTCCTGCCTCTGCCTGGCTCACCCAGGAGCACTTGCCCTTCCCTTTTTCAGGAGAAGCCTGCATCTCTCTCTTTTTTTTTCAGTTGGAGTCTCACTCTGTCGCCCAGGCTGGAGCGCAGTGTCACGCTCACAGCCACCACAGCCTTGACCTGCTGGGTTCGTGCAATCCTTCTGCCTCAATCTTCCAAGTAGCTGGAACCACAGGCATGAGCTACCATGTCCAGCTAATTTTTCTGATTTACTGTAGAGGCAAGATCTTGCCAAGTTGCCCAGGCTGGTCTTGAACTCCTGTGCTCAGGCAATTCTCTCACCTCGGCCTCCCAAAGTGCTGGGATTACAGGCGTGAGCCACCATGCCTGGCCGCCTGCTGTCTCTCTTACAGACAACACTCATCTTTGACAGCTAGTGGTGCTCACCAGGGGCTGTGGGGGTGTGGGCACCTATGGGGCGCAGGGCCCATTATGAGGCATTATGAGACATGGAGTGCTAGGGGCCTTGAGCAATCGCTTTATTTCCAGCTCCCAGCCATGAGCCTGACTTTCTGAATCTGTCCTGGGGCTCCTTCCACTTTATTTCCAATCACAGACACCTGATAGGCCCGGTCCCTGGGGAGTCTGGTGTGCAGCAGGCCAGCTCACCAGGCTTCTGTGATGAAGTCACAGACCCTTGATGTATTATTCAGGCTGGGTACCAATCAATGCCAGACGCCTATCCCTCCTCTACCGGTCTCTCTCCTGGGTCTCTGCTGTTTCGGAAGAGAAACCGTCTGCCTCTGTCTCGCTGCTGCATAAATGCTTGGCACCAGTTGCCAGGGAGCGATGTTCCTCCACATTGACAGGTCCGTTATTTCCAGTGTTTTTGCTGGTAGTAATAATCTCCTGTGCCTTTAGCCTGAGGGGTTGGGGAGAGGGGGAACAAGCTTTCTCAGCTGCAGGTAAAAGTAAGACTGACTTAGCTTTTCAGCAATGTCTTCATGTCTGGAAAGAGATGTGGTCAACATGAAAACACCTTAGAAACAAATCAGAAGTAACCACAAGGTCCTGGCAAAACACCTGTGGTGTGGAGATGCTGAGACGTGTCATGTGCATGCAGGGCTGGACGCAGAATGAGGTGACAGGCCTGGACTTCCATCCTGCATCTGCCACTTCTGAACTGGGGTGACCCTGACCAAGTCACTTAGCTCCGTATTATAGATATAGCCACCGAGGCATGAGGGGAGATCAGTCTCATCCTCCCTACTCTCCTTGTGGAATTCTTATGCAGAAAAAAATCCAGAAGGGCTGGGAGTAGTGGCTCATGCCCATAATCCTGGCACTTTGGGAGGCCAAGACAGGAGGATTGCTTGAGGCCAGGAGTTTGAGACCAGCCTGGACCACATAGCAAGACCTTGTCTCTACAAAAACTTAAAACAAAAAAAAAATTAACTGGGCATAGTGATTTGTACCTGTATTTCCAGCTACTCAGGAGGCTGAGGAGGAAGAATTGCTTGAGCCCAGGAGGTTGAGGCTGCGGTGAGCCATGATTGTGCCACTGTACTTCAGCCTGGTGACACAGTGAGACCCAACTCAAAAAAAAAAAATCCAGAAGGAACTTTGGCACCACGTGCTGGGGCCAGGTGGGCTGAGCTGTGTGATTTCTCAGCTGTGTAGTTTAGCAGCTGTGTGACTTTGAAAGTGATTTTGCCTCTTTGTGCCTCTGTTTCCTCATCTATGAAACAAGGACAACTATGGCTCCCTTCCAGGTGGGTGAAGGTTAAATGCATCAATCTGTGCAGCACACTCAGAATGGCGCCTGGCATACAGTAAGTGCTTAATAAATGCAGCCTTCCATGATTGAAAGTATTATTAATGTTACTAGTTAAAATGACTAGTAGACGGTATTAAGAATTGTCCTCCTCAAGGCAGTAACTGTGTTGCATTAACCTAATCTTCACAACAACCCCAGAGGGGAGTGTGATGACCCCTCAGGGAAACTGAGTCTCAGAAGGATAAAGGTGCAGCTGGGATTTGACCTTCTGCTCCTCATCACGATGATGTCAAGGGTCCTGCATTATGGATGCAGGGGCTAATGTATCCCAGCATGTCAGCCGTGGCCCAGAGATGGGGTGGGCTTTGTAGGCCCCATGCAGGCTTGTGGTCTCTCTGCCAGGAAGTTCTGGAAGCTGCTTCCTTTGTGTCCTCATATTGTTTTTGTTTTTAAATTTTAAATTCAAGAGGTCCATGCGCAGGTTTGTCACAGGGCTATATTGAGTGATGATAGGATTTGAGCTTCATTTTTTTTTTTGATTCAGAGTCTCACTCTCCACCCAAGCTGGAATGCAGTGGCACGCTCACAGCCACTAGAGCCTTGACTTTCTGGGCTCAGGCGTTCCTTCCGCCTCAGCCTTCCAAGTAGCTGGAACTACAAGCACGCGCTACCACGCCTGGCTTATTTTTTGATTTATTGCAGAGACGAGGTCTCACCAAGCTGCCCGGGCTGGTCTTGAACCCCTGAGCTCGGGCGATCCTCTCGCCTCGGCCTTCCAAAGTGCTGGGATTACAGGCTTGAACCACCGTGCCCAGCTGGGTTTGGGCTTCTATGGAAACTGTCACCCTGATAGTGAGTGTGGTTCCCAGCCCTTGCCCCTCCCCACTTCAGGACTCCCCATGTCTGTAGTCCCATCCTCATGCCCGTGTGTACCCAGTGCTTAGCTCCCACTTACAAATGAGGACATGTGCTATCTGTGGTTTTCTGTTAATTTTCTTAGAATAAGGGGTCTTCAGCTGCACCCATGTTGCTGCAAAGACCATGACTGTGTTCTTTGTGATGGCTGTGTAGTATTCCGTGTGTACATGGACCACATCTTTTTTTATCCAGTCTGCTGTCAATGTCCTCAGAGAGACCGCCTCGACTCTGAAATAATGCTGTCCCTCCTCACGACTCTCATGTCAACTTTCTTTGTTCCTTTTCTAGCTATTGTGAGATCTGGCTTTTTCTGCTCATCTATGTGTTCACTTGTTCATTGTCTCTCTCCCCTCCCACAAGTCCCATGAGAAGAGAGGCTGTGTTTTACTTCCCTCTGTCTTCAGAGCCAGAAGCATCCTTGGCACACATGAAACTGATTGAATGGCTGCCCAGCTCCATCCTGGGGGAGCTGTTTGGGTTCCCTTGTGTGGGGCCTGACCAAGAGGGGTGAAGTCTGGAGGAGAAGAAGCCATCTGTGTTGTCTGGCTTCTGTCTGTCTGTCCAGACCCTCACTCCTCCCGTCCACACCCCCCCTCTTCTGCCTCGAAAGGGGCTGGCCTGTGGGGACCGCATCAGTGGGTTCCTGTGAACCCTGGCCTTCAGTGGGGCTTGGTCAAAGCTTTGACATTCATGAGCAGGTTTAGTCGTACTAAAAGTGTGTCTCCTCCATCTTACCAGACACTGAAGTTATTATTTTAAGATTCCCGTTCTCCTTCCCTTACCGAGAAAGTTTGATGAGAGCACTTGGTACATAGAATACTCCATGGATGTGCTAAGTTATTACCAATACTAGCAACACTGATCGACACTTAGTTTTTGCCTGCTGTTTACCTAGCCCATGGCTCTCATCCTGACAACTGCTCCCTGCAGACAGGGCCCTGTCTGCTCATCCTGAGCACTGTCGGGGGATGGGTGACTTTGGGCTAGGGACAGGGACAGTGGCTTTGGTGCTCCCAGATCTGGGTCTGAATCTTGGCTCCACCTGTCACTGTGAGGCCTCAGGTATGTTGTACCTTCCTCCATGTCGTGGGGAAATGGGACTTGTAAAAGTCCACTAAGACACCTGTTCTCACTCATAAGTGAACCTTGAGCAATTATTGTAATACTGTAAGAAAAGGATGGGCAGTAGTGGGAAACTGCAGGGGGCGGGGCAGGGGGGCAGGGGAGGGGCGAGGCGGTGGGATTGGCAGTAATGTGAATCTGCTGGGGGAGGGGAGGCACACCTCATCAACAAGGGTATCTGCATAATGAACATTTGTATACTTAACCCTGAATTGTACCCCACATCTTTAAAATAAAAATTTAAATAAAAGCCACCTGTGGTCTTTCCGGGTAACCTGGTCAGTACCTTCCACAATGCACCAGCTGCTGTCAATTTTCTCTCAGCAGTCACTCCTGTCATTTTTCCAGACAGAGCCAGGTCCACTCTGACCCTCAAGCTCTGGAACTGCCAAGGGGCATCCCTCCCCTCTCCAGCCCTCCTCCTCTCTGCCTCCCTTCTTCCCTCTGCCTGAGGAGTCTTCTAATAAGCCACCAGAGGGGACCCTCAGACCCTACGGCTTCTGTGGCTGCAACTGCATCAGCCTTCACTAATCCCTGCTTTGCGACTGCTTCTGGGCCACCAAAGTCTTGCAGGTTTGGAAAAATCGATGCTAGCACATGCTTTGTCTCTGCACTCCCCGACAATGGCAAATGTCCCAGAGTCCCTCAGTCAGGAGCCTTGGAGCTCAGCTCCTCCACAAGGTACCCACCCCCAGGGCTGCCAGGCCCACCCTATCCAGGAAGGGGTCACAGAACAGCCCTGGCCACAACCCTCCCTGCTCAGGGAAGCACTGTGTCTCCTGTTGTCCAAGTAGTTCAACCTCCTCCCTTCCCAGGCCACACAGTCCTGGGGGGGCCACCTTCCCGCAGGACATGACCTTTTTTACAATGCAAATCTGATCAGATCACCCAGGTTTAAAACACATCAATCTTAGGATAAAGACCAAACCTGCGGGGGAGGGGCCACCCCTGCTGAGGCCTCCAGCTGCATCACATAGTCCTCTCCCCCCATACCCCAAGGCCAGCCAGTCTCTCTCTCCTTCCAACCCCCATCGTAGCCTCCCCCTCCACAACCCACCCTTTCCTGACCTTCTGGCCAGGCCCTACTCTCCGCTCTTCTAGCAGGGATTTCAGTTGCAATTTTAAATGTATTTCTTTAATCCTTGTATCGATGTCTGTCTCCCCAGCTGGGCTGAGAGGGCAGGACTGGGAGTCACAGTTGGGCTCTTTAAAAGCAGATGCCAAGGGGGATTTTGGGGTCTGACATCTCAGCAGGGATCAACAGCTGTTCAAAGAAGGAGAGGGGGATAGGCAGGAGGGACTGTGGGGCCGGTCACCCAGCAGGCCCTGCCCATCCAGGGCTTTGTGAATAGGTTGCCTCAGTTGCCCTGTGGCCTCGGGGAAGTGGTGACCTCAAAAAGGGCACTCACCACTGGGCAGTCCTTCCTGGAAAGGAGGCCCAAGCACATTTCCCTGCCTGGCATGCCCGCCATGTCTAGCTCTGTGTCCCCAGGGCTCTGCAGAGGATGGCAGATCCAATCTGGGTGACCCACGCCAGCCTGGTGGACCGCAGCCTTCCAAGGGGGCGTGTTTCCTCTTTTCCTCAAGAGCACCACTCTTGGTCTGTCAGCTGCCTTGGTGTCCCAGTGAAGGGGAGTAAACAGAACCCTTGAGAGGTTCAAAAGTTATGGAAACTCTGAGAAAAATTGTTTGCAGTGTTTATACTTAGAACTCTGCTAAGTTTTTGTTTGACCCACATAGGAATAACCTGCTTATTCTGCTTCTGTAACCCCTGCTGGCACAGAGTGAGTGTAAAAGCCCCTCCAGTGGGGAACTCTGTATTAATTTTGCTTCTGGTAAACATGTTTTCGCGGGCTCCGACCCCCTCAAGTAAACAGGTTTTTATGAGCACCTCCGGTATCTAACATTCCAGATGGCTTAACCTAATCCGCCCTGCCCATTAAGCCAAAGCCCGTTCCCGTCACGCCCTCCTCTGGCTAATGCTTTAAGCCAAAGCCTGCGCCCATCACACCCTCCTCTGATTGGCTAATGTTTCAAGCCTAAGAAAAACTGGTCACGCCCAGCCCCTCCCTTGTAACTGTGTATATAAACTGCTTGCTGTACTAGGGCGGGGCTCTCGTTCCTGAGCCTGCTGTGTCGGTTTCAAACGTGAGCCCAGACTCGAGCCTGAATAAAGACCCTCGTGTGATTGCAGCGGACCTGGCTCTCTGGT
>CAUYQG010056430.1:0-12491 GCA_963574415.1 Tarsius wallacei | reverse complement strand
TGAAACCAACCTCCAGAAAATATCCTTAATGTAGCAAGCTTTTGTCATAGAACTTGTACAGATGCTCCTAGTAAGACTGGGAAGGTTAGATAAACATCTTCATGGGGGTTAAATATACTTTAGACATTGTTTCTTTTTTTTGTTTGAGGTTGAGTCTCACTCTGTCGCCCAGACTGGAGTGCAGTGGCCGCTCTTGGCCACTACAGCCTTGACCTGCTGGGTTCCGGCAATCCTTCTGCCTCAGCCTTCCAAGTAGCTGGAACTACAGGCGCGTGCTACCATGCCCGGCTAATTTTTTGATTTATTGTAGAGATGAGGTCTTACCAAGTTGCCCAGGTGGGTCTCAAACCTGCGGACTTAGGCAATCCACTCACCTCAGCCTCCCAAAGCGTGGGATTTCAGGCTGAGCCACTGAGCCCAGTTAGACATTGTTTCTTAAAGAAGGAACGACTATGGAAACAGCTTGATATGCGGGAGTCAAACATCAGTCATCATGGCAGTTTTGCTTTGAGGTGTCATCACTACTGCCATGTAACAGGCTGTTGTCTTTTTTTTCAACTTTAAATTTTTTATTTTAAAATTGTGGGGTACAATTCAGGGCTAGGTTTACAATTATTCATTGTGCAGGTACCCTTGTAGATGAGGTATGGCCCCCTTCTCCAGGCAGTTTCCCACTAAAGCTAATTCCACCTGCTCCCACTCACCCCTCTGCAGTTTTCAATTACTATTAATCCATTTCTTATGGTATTAAGATAGTTGTTCAAGGTCCACTTTTGAGTGAGAACATGTGATACTCAGTTCTTTGTTTCTGTAAAAGATCACTCAATATTATAGACTCTAAGTCCATCCAGGTTGCTGTGAACTTCATGATTTGTTTTTCTTTATAGCTCCGTAATATTCTATTGTGTATATGTACCACATTTTAAAAATCCGGTCCTCTTTTGATGGGCAGCATGACTGATTCCATGTTCTTGCTATTGTGACCAATGCTGTGATAAACATATGTGTGCAGGAATCTTTTTTACAGAGTGATTTGAGTTCTTTGGGTATATTCCCAGTAGGCAGATAGTGGGGTCATATGGAACGTCGATTTTCAGAACTTTTAGGAATTGCCGCACTGATTTCCACAGAGGTTGTACTAGTTTACACTCCCACCAACAGTGTAGAAGTGTTCCCTTTTCGCCACATCCTCTTCAGCATCTGTTATTTTTTGAGTTATTGGTGATGGCCATTCTGACTGGAGTCAAGTAGTATCTCAGTGCAGTTTTAATTTGCATTTCTTTGATGACTAGTGAAGCTGAACATTTTTTCATGTATCCTTTGGCTGCTCGTATGTCTTCTTTTGAGAACTGTCTATTCATATCTTTTGCCCACTTTGTAATGGGGCTTTTTTTTTTCTTTTTCTTTTCAGCATGTTTGAGTTCCTTGTAGATCCTAGATGTTAGGCCTTTGTCAGGTATACAGTTGGTAAATTTTTTCCCACTCTGAATACACATTTTTAATAAATTCTGATTTTGGGGAGTTTTCCCTCATATATCAAAACTTCATGTTGTCCACCTTGCATATATACAATTTTTATTTGTTCACTATACCTCAAGCTGAAAAAAATTGGGAATGCACACACATACACACACATACACAAAATGAATCACTAGGAGCTGTTTGTGAAAATGTAAATTCCCAGGTTTCTCTTAGGCATTGGCTGCAAGTGAGACAAGATGGGACCTGCAATCTATAATTTTTTATATACCTCAGGTAATTCTGATTCAGAGGCTTCATAGATCACATTTTGAGAAACACTTCTAGAGGAAAGCTGTTTGAAACCACCTCGAGTTCATCTCAGAATTCTTCTCCTAGCAGTTTTCTTCTTGTAATAGAAATCACGTGAGCAAATGTGTATCAGTTATCTATTACTGTGTAACAAACCATGCCAAAGTTTAGTGATTTAAAATAAAACCCATATTATTTTCTCATGATCTGGTGAGTCTACACATTCACTGGTCCCAGCTGGATTGTTTTGCTGATCTTGCCAAAGGACTCTTAAGCAGCTGCAGTTGCTGGCAGGTAGGCTAAGACTAGGTCATCTAGGAATCCTAAGCTGGGGTGTTTTCTCTTTGTTCTGTGTCTCTCATCTTCCAGTAGCCTCTCCTGAGATCTCCTTCACATTTGTGATTTCAGAGCAGCAAAAGAGGACAAGACCTTCTACAAGGCACTTTTCAAGCCTCAATATGTTTGCTTATATCCCATTGGCCAAAGCAAGTCACCATGGCTAACCTCAGTTAATGTACAAGTCACACCCCTAGGGCATAGATGCGGGCAGGTGTGCATCATTGGGAAAATTACAGTAGTAATGTATCACAACATGAATTCATGTGTATGTAAATCACTCAGTATTTGATCATTTCTTAGTAAATCAAAGTGAAGTTTATAGTATAATCATCGTTTAGTATCCAAAATGGATTTGTTCCAGCACCTGTCACAGTTACCAAAATCTGAGGATTCTCAAGGCCCATAGTCTGCCCTGCAGAACCAGCGAATACAAACAATCTGCCTTCTGTCTTCATGGGTTCCACACCCATAAATACTATATTTCCCATTGTTATTTGTTGAATCTGTGGGTGTGGAACCCACAGATATGGAAGGCCAACTGTAAAATGGCTGACAGTACTTTACAAACAAATGTTTTATAGAAGTAGCTAAGGAGATACAAATATTATACTCTGTGCTGCTTCAAATATACATCATGGAGATGGGAAAAATTATAACAGGCCAAGAAACTCTTCTGCTTCCTAGTTAGTTTATGAATTAGAGAAGAAGTATAAGGTAGATTACTCCCATGTCAAATTCTGCTGAATAATAGCTCTTAGGTTTTCAAGAAGAGGGAGCCTAGGTTGGGCTTGGTGGCTCAGCCTGTAATCCCAGCACTTTGGGAGGCCAAGGCGAGTGGATTGCCTGAGTCCATGGGTTCGAGACCAGCCTGGGCAACTTGGTGGGACCTCGTCTCTACAATAAATCAAAAATTAGCTGGGCGTGGTAGCATGCACCTGTAGTTCCGGCTACTTGGAAGGCTGAGGTGGAAGGATCGCTGGAGTCCAGCAGGTCGACACTGGGGTGGCCGTGAGCATGCGTGCCACTGCATCCCAGCCTGGGCGAAGGAGTGAGACTCCAACTCAAAAAAAAAAAAAAAAAGAAGAGGGAGCCTGATGACCAAGTACTCATATACCTGGATCAGTTGACATCAAGCGCTAAAGACCAAAAGTGGGATTCTTCACACTCTATGCTTGAAGTTGGCCAAGCAGTGTACCTAGGTAGAGAGCAGTAAAAGGAGAGTAAGAATATCATGTGACATAATATTTTAAACATGTTTGAGCTGATACTATATTTAAGAAATCAGAGGAATAAAGCTTTGTGTTTATCAGTTGGTAACAACTTAGGATTTTTAAAATCAAAAAGTTAACAGGCACAATCAAGAGACAAAACATACATTGACTGTGGCGTGACATAGGAAATATTAAAGTCATATTAGCTAATGTTGGAAAGCATTAGATTTTTTCATCCACATGTGTTTATTTCATCTAGAAAGCTAGTAACGTAAACTGAACATCTGTTTGTTCAATCAATCAATGCTTATTTCATAAGTACCTTCTCTATAGGTGAATTACTGATTGTAAGTATGATAGTCAACTTTACAATGTATGAAAAATCTGACAGTTCAGTAAATTGAAAGGCAAACCATCCCCATTCCTGCTATTTAAAATTATGTTTATTAACGGGGACAATGGTTACATTCGGAATTTGTGGGAACCATTCATTTAATTTTGGCTCTGATCTTTTCATCTTGTACCTTTTTGTTCTTTGAATAACTTTGAAGTCCAAAGGCACAGTGTTCTCAGTATCTCTTCATGGTCCCAGGTTAACAACACTTGGTAAGAGAAAAGCTTTAATTTGTTTACATCAAACATGTGTTTGATCAAGTATCTAAACACTAAAGCTGTCTCTGTTCTGAAAGGCTTTTATTTTCTTAACCTTCCATGTCTCCCTTCTATTTCACAAGTCTTTATTAAGTACAAAGTTGTCAGTATAAAATGAAAAACTTCTTGGTCACTACATAATTTATTTGATCCATATAGACAGCTAGACCAGAATACCTCACCTCAGAGGAGCACTATTTCACCACTTTTAAGTAGTGAAAACATGGATTCAAAGCTCAGTTTGGTACTGTGGAAATCATTTCCACAAAGCCAAGAAATAGGACACTCAAAGCAAACACAGGATAAAGGGGTTATTGCCTCAGAGCTAATGAGCTGCATTCAAGGTAGATGCTTCCTCTGTCAGCTTTCCTTTCACAGAGCTTAAATACAAACCTCAGTCACTGCTTCCATTTATTCCTCACTTCCTGCCTTGCTTGCTTCTCTTTCCTATTGAAATCAATTTCGAACATGATTATCCAGATTGAGTAAGTGCAATGTATATATGTCTAATTGATGCTGTGTACTGCATCTGCAACATATATTGACTGAGGCCTACAATATGACAGGTATATTTTTAAATGCTGAGGATATAGCTGTAGAACATTACAGAATCCTTGCCCTCAAGGGGCTAACATTCTCTTGGGAGAGACAAATAATGTATAATGCAATAGAATGGTGAATGCTACACATCAATTGGAAACTAGACTTAGCTGCATGGCTAAGAAATGATTTTCTGAGGAGCTGGTATTTTAGCATAAACATGAATAAAGTGAGAGAACAAGTCACAAGTGCATTGAGGAGAAAGGAATTCCAAGCAGAGGGAATAGCAAAAGCCCAAGATGTGCGATTGCTTTGGTGGGGTGAAGACTTGTAGCCCAGAATCAAATCATGTGGGTTCTTGTAGGCTGTGATAAGGAATTGAGATCTGATTCTAAAAGTGAAGGGAGTTGTGGGAATCACATAATCTGATATATAGTTTAACTATCTCACTTAAATTCCTCACTTTAGTTAACAATACTATTGCTCCAGTTTATTGAGCAATTACTTCATGATAGTCATTATTTAGATTTACATATTATTTCATCTAATCCTTGCAGTAACCTATTAGACAGATAGTATTATGTCTATCTTATAGATGGAGAAGTGGAAGAGCAAGGGGTTTATTAACAAGTTGTCTAACCTAATAACTGACTGAATTGAGATTCAAGCCCAGGAATATCTAGTTTTGAGGCCCATGCTCGTTTCACCATGTTGCTGCCTCTTCTTCATGAGGGGTCTTGCAGGAATGTAGTAAACAAATCCAAGATGGCTTGTGAATTGATCTGTGTATTGATGAAAGGACACATCGGAAGGATCTTAGATTCTTAAACCTTGGGTTTTTCTTACCAGCCTTGAGCTGAAGAATGTAACATGGAAAATAAAATAATTTTCTGTCTTATTTTATTTCCCTATAACAGTCACTGAATCTAGATTCTAAATCATACAGAGCACAAATACCTTGAGAACAAAACTTCCATTTTTTGATAATGTTTCTTTACCATTCATAATCATCATATACTGTTCTTTACATTGTAAGTGTTAAGTATTTTTATTTTTAGTAAGTTGTTACATTTTAAATTAATGCTATTAATAACTTTAATAAATATAAATGTTCCAAACATAATTAAAATATATCAATTGTCAAATAGTGTTAAAAATCAGGATCCTATTGTGCACTGTCTATAAGTAAACCAAATGTAAATATAAAGATAGATAATGATGCTAGATAGATAGGTGATAGATATATAAGTAAAGTAATAAACCTACACCTTGCAAGCACTAATTAAAAGAAAGTTAGAGAGGCTACATAAATGTACAAGCACTTAAGAGAGCTTCAAAAGTCACAAAGAAAAAACATAAAATGGTGTTAGATATTAACAAATTTTAAGTATACTTTAAAAACATTCATTTCTACTTTTGTCAAAATTACATATGTACATAGGTTTACATGTCAAATATTGTAAGGCTGTTCATGAAAATAACTGTCTTCTGTCTCCATCTTTTTGCTGGTCTACTCCTAACTTCATTCCCCATTTTCCAAAAGCAAATCCTTCTCATTCTTCTAAATGTTTTTCTCTGGCTTTTATCTCCATATTTTTCAATATAAATAATAAAATAATATGTTCACACTGTTATTTCTTGATTTTTCAGTTGAAAGGTGAAGATTTAGTTCCTTTATACGCACTCCCAACATGCTCATACATACACTTACATAAACACATACACGGATGTCTATCTTCTCATCTCCTCAATGTATTTCTATTGCTATTTTGGTATAAAGCAACATTCAATGTGTATGTTATTTCACAAATTATATTGTTCTGTAGTCATAATAAGTCTTTCCGTTCCAAATGCATCCTAAAATCACTCTACCTCTTGCCACTTTTATGGCTACATACCTGATCTAAGACACCTTCTTTTCCCAGATTTTTGCAATAGCCTACAAACCGGTCTGTCTGCTTCTGCTGTTGTCTACCTATTAAAAATTTGCAACTCAGGGGTCAGAGGGAGCTTTAAAACTCTTATATTAGATGCTGGTAGTTTTGTTCAAAGCCTCCAAAGGCTTTCCATTCATTCAAAGTAACAGCCAGAGCCTTGCAATGATTAAGGTCCCAGCAGGAACACTGCCTGTCCCCATCCACCTCTCCAATTTCACATCATTTTCTGTCACCAATCTCCAGCTACACTGACTGCCATGCTAGTTCTCAAAAATGCCAACTATATTGTCCCCTTAAGACCTTTATACTTCTTTCCTCTCCCGGGGGCTTTTCCTTCAGAGGCTACGTGTCTCAAACCCTCACATCCTTAAAGTCTTGGTGCAAATGTGCACTTTGTATAAAATATACCTCTTTCCTTATGACACACCTTTACTTTACTTTTCTCTGACCTACTTGATATAGTTACTTAGTATTTGCTGATTGTCTGTATCCACATAATCTAGAAAGCTCTATGGGGTAATGACATTGTCTGTGTTCTCCACCGCTGTTTCCAGTGCCTGGAATAATGCTTGGAGATTATTATTATTATTAACAGATGCTGATTGCATATCTGTTGAATAAACGAATTGCTTATATTTGAACCACACAGTATATGACTATTTGTTTTATTTCATTTTATTTATTTGTTTATTTTTGAGTTGGAGTCTCACTCTGTCGCCCAGACTGGAGTGCGATGGCCGGAGCGGCCACCGCAGCCTCGACCTGCTGGGCTCCAGCGATCCTTCCACCTTAGCCTTCCAAGTAGCTGGAACTACAGGCGCGTGCTACCACGTCCGGCTAATTTTTTGATTTATTGTAGAGATGAGGTCTAGCCAAGTTGCCTAGGCGGGTCTCGAACTCGCAGGCTCAGGCAATCCACTCACCTAGGCCTCCCAAAGCGTGGGATTACAGGCTGAGCCACCGAGCCCAGCCTCGTTTTATTTCTTATGCAATTGTTTGTCTGCCTTGGTGTTTTATGATTTCTTTTAGGAAATAGTATCAATTAATTGTTGAAATTGCTGGATTATTTCATTTTTTAAAGCATACTCTTCTCTTTCCTGTCTTTTTTTCTGTATATTCTTTTCTGAAAAGGGATTGCCATTAAATCTCCTGCATTTTCATTCCGTTAAATTTTCAAATTTTCTGTTAATATAGATTTACTTTATACATTATATGTAATTTATATATATTTAAATCTGATAAAATGTATAAGTATTTATAACATAAATGTATAAAATTATGTATATTAAATATAATTTAATATACTTATATATAATCTATGACATATGTTATATATAAATAAAATACATAAATACAAAATATACATATATTTATATATTTAATTTTCAGAGCAATTTTATGTTCTTAGACTAGTTTTTTTAAAGAAATAGTACTTCAGCCGGGCTCAGTGGCTCAGCCTGTAATCCCGCGCCTTTGGGAGGCTGAGGTGAGTGGATTGCCTGAGCCCGCGGTTTCGATACCCGCCTGGGCAAGCAAGACCTCATCTCTACAATAAATTAAAAAATTAGCCGGGCGTGGTAGCGCGCGCCTGTAGTTCCAGCTACTTGGAAGGCTGAGACGGAAGGATCGCCAGAGCCCAGCATGTCAAGGCTGCGGTGGCCGGGAGTGGCCACAGCACTCCAGTCTGGGCGACAGAGTGAGACTCCAACTCAAAAAAAAAAAAAAAAAAGAAATGGTACTTCTTGTTTCATGTACACAATATTTTAAAATTTATTTAAGGATATTTATTGTAGCTCCTCTTGAAAGTTCATTTTTGTTTGATAAGTTATCTGTTTTCTCTTTGTAGGTGTTAGTCCATGATATTTTTCACATTTCTGCTTTTGAAGTACATGATAATGTGATGCTTTTGTAACTTTTTTTGCTGAATTGAGTTTTGTGACTATTTCAGGCCATGGTACTGAGCAGGAGGGACATGTGTCACTTTTAGACTAGAGAATTTGGCTGCCCATTCCAGGCCCTCCTAGTTTTTTCCCCCTGTCCCTGGCATGGTAACTGGCAGGTTTGAGAGGGTGGCTGCCCTGCCAATCTAGGTCACTGAGTAACTATGATGTGCAGAGCCCGCCTGGCAGCTCCGGGTGAGCACACAGCAGGAGAGAAAAACCGGCCATATTTTTTCACACCACTGAAATGTTGAGGTTGTTTGTTTTGCAGCATTAACTCACCTATCCTCAATAGTTAGGATAGGCTCTCAACTTGTTTTGTTTGGGTCTAATTTTTCAGATTAACAGGAATTTCCAAAAGCCTGGTGATCTTTGGCCATCCTTCCACATTTGAGAGTGAAGTAGGTTATAAAGAGGTGATAGATACTTAGTGGATGTGGGCAGGCTTTGCACCAGGGTGATAGCACGGGGGTGTTGCTGCATGTACATGCTTTGAACCTTGGTTGGTTCCAGGTTAGTTAGTTCAAGGTTAGTTGGTTAGTATCTCCAGGGGAATTCTTCAACATTTTACCTGAAAAGGAGGAAACCAAGGAAAGGAGGAAATTTGGAGTTCTCACTCTGGAGTTAGTATATTTCTCCCTACTTTCCGTGTTTACAGTCTGACTTCTCACCCTTTTGCCCTGCCTTGTATCTCCAACTCAGATGTCTCTCTAGTTTACTCCAGAGAATAAGCCTCCTCTATTAATTTATTTCTTACAGGGCATTAGCTTCTCTAGTTTGTTTTAGAGAATAAGCCTTGTCTCTGATACTAACGTTGATAAGGGATCTGTTATCTGGGTGAACAGGGTCAAGGATAGGATATTGGGCTCTAACATTTTGATATATAGACTTTATTTTTTTATTTTTTAAAAGATGTAGGGTACAATTCAGGTTGATGTATACAAATGGTCATTGTACAGATAAAGTTTGGGCCCTCACTTTGGTCCCCACTTCGTCTGGTTTGAGATCAGGCACCCTTATTGATGAAGTGTGTTCCCCCACCCCCATTCCCCTGGCAGTTTTCCACTACTGCCAATCTCTTTCAACGAGTTCTCTTATTTTTAATCCAAACTAATTCCCAAAGTCTTCCAAAATTACCCAGCACCTCAAAATCTAGGTATCTTTTGCAGAGCATTTCAGCTTTTTAGCTTTCAAACAGCTATTAACATTTTTTGTTTGCTTTTTTTTCCTTTCTTTTCTCTTTGTCTTTTTGGTTTCACCCCATGCATTTTTTTCTTTTACTGCTGTATTAGTGTTATTTGAGAAAGAAATGGAAATAACTGTGTTCGATCACATTTTTTAACTAGACACTCCTAACAAATGAATACTCTTGTTAGTTAAACTTGACTTAAAGCTTCCATCAGGCTTCTACAAAATCAGAACCCTGACTACATTTTATGCCATCCAGCTGTTTGTAAACCATGGTTACTGTTGCAGATTATTAGACAACACAGCAGAAGGAAAAACATTTATTGAGACTTTATGCCATACCATAAATTTCACCCTTTTAAAATTTAGAAATGTAAATGCAATGTGTAAAATTTAGTGGTTTCTAGTATATTCACAAAATTATGCAAACTTCTATGCACTTTCAAAGAACTTCATTGTATTTAATTCTATCAATCTCAGGAGTCACTCTCATTAACAGTGTGACAAACACACAGAATCAGGCCACAGAGACTAAGAAGCTTGCCCAAAACCTCACATGTAGTGAGAATGGATTCTGTACTTGAACCAAATCTGTCTATCTCTAAAGTCCAAGTTTCTCCAACTCACTCATTTGCTTAAGAAATAGTGAGTTTTCATCATGTTTTTCATTGTACCAATGAGCCTTGAGAGGTATTAAATAAACTCTTTTCAGTTCTCTCATTCACATAATAGAAATAATAATAACCACCATCACACTTTTATATTTGTATTGAACTATTTTTCTGAGTGTCTTCACATGTATAACCTAACTTGATTAGATGGATATGATGGGAATTTAATATGTAGCACTAAGCACATGTAATACAATTCATATCTATGTAAATTAAATAAAAGAGAATATAGCCACATTGAAAGTTAGATAGCTTCATCCAAAAGTATGTTTTCAACTCTATTCCTGGAGAATCATAAATCAGGGATATTCTGCTCTTATAAAACTCATCTAAAACAGACTGAGAGTAAAGAGCTCTGACTGTTAGAAAGGCTTGGAGTGTAGACCAAAAGTTCTCAGAATATAATACCTAGTAATCCTATCTTTGAAAATAACTTTTACACATTTTACAGATAATCCCCTGATATTGCCTTCTGAGAGTTTTATTTCAAAAACTTCATGTTCATTCGTTAATGTGTGTCATTCAGGAAGGAGCACATAATCCCAAAGCCTGGGAGAGATGTGCCACTATTCCCTGGACATACTGCAGTCATGGTAACGGGAATTAGAAGGACCAATGTTGTATTTCATGTCCCTGACCTATGGCCCTATTTCTGTTTGGAGAGGTGCTTATGCTATCAGTATCTGTTATCAAAAGTGTCCATTGGAGAGAAAGACAAGCACTTCCATCATCCTATCTTCAAAAAATAAACAACTGGAGTAAACATAACTAATGAAACAGACCATTTTCTGCTTCAGGTAAGCTTACAATAGGAATTGAAATTATCAATGTAGAGCAGTGGCTCTCAGATGTGGTCCTCAGATCAGCAGCATCAGAATCACCTGGGAACTTGTTAGAAAAAGAAATTCATGGTTGACCTCAGACTTTCTGAATCAGACACTATGGGGGTGGGATACAACCATCTGATTTGACAGGCTTTCCAACCTGGTGATTCTAATGTCTGATAAACCTTGAGACCTGTCATGTAGAGTAATGTGAAGATGACAATGCAAAAAATACACACACAAAAAATTGAGAACACAATATATTCCAATTATTTTTTAGTAGCATTCCACAGGATAATCATAAGATAAGTGAGCCTGAGTGAAACTCAAGGGCATATTTGATCTCAGCCTTTGAATGAAGTCAGGCAGATGTCCAGACAAAAGAAAACAGATTTCTATCATCTTATTGATGTAAGAAATGGAGACTGCTCCCCATTGTCCATATCTGCCTTATACTAGTATCATGCAGATTAGAAAAACTTGGTAAAATCCAATTTATAAGTCAAGAGTTACACACATGAAACAATCAAAGGAAAAACAACAAAGGTGCTAATTATGTACTATATTTTATGACATTAGAATTAATAATTTTTTCACCTACTACAATCTTTTATATTTTAATTTACTCTGTAATGAATATAGACTAATTGTTCCCATTGTAATAAATATTAAAGTGAATTATTGGTGATCACAAACTAGAAGTTTTCTGAAACCTCATCTGAACTGTATATCATACCAGACTTATTTAATGTATTTGTTTCAATTAAAATGCAACATGCATTCATTCTTTGGAAAATACGGATAAGTATATGGGAAACAAGTTACTTTTTTTTTTTTTTTTTTAAAGATTAGCAAGATTTTATTTTTTTATTTATTTCTTTTTTGGATGTGACCATTATTTCATTTATGTGTTCATTTAGCCAACAAATGTATACTTGGGTATAATGGGTTTTTTCCCCCTTATTTTAAAGATTTAGGGTACAATTCAGGATTAGGTATACAAATGTTCATTATGCAGGTACCCTTATTGAAGAGGTGTGCCCCTCCCTCCCTTGACAGTTTATCTCTACTTCCAATACCACCCCCACCCCCCGGCAGTTTCCCACTACTGTTTATCCCTTTCTTATAGTATGATAATAATTGTTCAAGGTCCACTTATGAGTGAAAACATATGGTACTCTGTTCTTTGTTTCTGTGATAGATCACTGAATATGATAGACTCTCAGTTCATCTAAGTTGCCGTGAAGTTCATATGTTTGTCCTCTATGGCTGCATAATGTGCCATTGCGTATATGTACCACATTTTTAATCCATTTTTTTATCCGGTCCAGTTTTGATGGGCAGCATGTTTAGGTCCATTATTTTGGTTTTGTGAATAGAGCTGCAACAAATATACATGTGCAGGTGTCTTTTTTAAGAA
>CAUYQG010056426.1:0-11841 GCA_963574415.1 Tarsius wallacei | reverse complement strand
ATAACTGTTATGTACATTTATATTCAAGATTTCAATGGACTTACATTTACATTTCTCTTATGCAAATTTCAAGAAGTACACATTTCTGGAATACATGATAGATGTATGTTGACTCTCATAATATTCTGCCAGAGACTTTTCCAATGGTGTTAAGTTTTATATTTTCACTTGCAGTGTATGAAACTTCAAAAGGTACTATATTCTATTCACAGTAAAATCTTTCAGTCTCACTGATTTTAACCATATAATGGTATTCATTGTAGTTTTATTTTTAATTTCCTTGAAGACTAATTATATTTTTTAAAAGCCTTTATACGTTTACTGGAAATTTGTATATTTTTGTGAATGTCTGTTAAAATTGTTGTCTCTTTCTTTCTTTCTTTTTTTAATTAGGGAGTGACATAGTTTGAATAGTTGTTTCCCCGTAAATCTCATGTTGTAATTTGATCCCCAATGTTGGGGGAGAGACTTAGCAGGAGATGTTTTAGTCATGGAGGTGAATCCCTTATGAATACCTTGGTGCCCTCCTCCAGGTAATGAGTGTGCTGCTTTTCTATTCATTCACACAAGAAGTGATTGTTAAAAAGAGCCTGACACCACTTTTTCTCTCTCTGTCTCTTAATATGTGACACGCTGCCTCCTTTCCTTTTTCTGCCATGAATAAAAACTTCCTAAGGAACTCACCAGAAGCAGATACTGACTGGAGCCATGTTTCTTATATAGTCTGTGGAATCATGACTCAAGAAGTCTCTCTTTTAAAATAAAAATAGGGCCTTAGGCATGCATTTATAGCAACACAAAATGGACAAATACAGATATATAATAGCTTTTTACATAGTCTATATGCAATTATTTTTATTTTGCACATACACATTTGTAAATCTATTTGCCCAAACTGTGACTTTTCAACTCTTTAGTAGGGTTTGAAAAGGGCAAAATGTTTAATTCTGATGAAGCACAATTTATCACTATTTCCTTTTATTATCTGTTCTTATTTTGTCCCGTAAAATAAATTTTCATTTATGCAAGACCACAAAGATGTTATCCTTTATTTTATTTTAAAAATATTTATAGTATAGCTTTTTGTGTTATTTCTGGTCTCCATTTTGAATTACATTTTCAGGTATGATGTGAAGCAAGGATTGAGTTTACTTATATTTTCTTAAAGAATGGATATTTAGACTTTCCAGCTCTACGTACTTTTTTCAAAAATAACCTTTACACATTTCATTACATTATATTTATACAATAAATATTTCTACACTCTCTAGTTTTATGTTTTTCTTTTAGAAAAACAGCACATTCTACCGTGATTACACCTTTATAGAGTATCTTGAAATAATATCTGTTTCTACTTTGTTCTTTTTCTAATATTACTGTGACTATTGTAGAGGTTTACATTTAGGATTAGCTTTTCAATAACTACACAAGTTCTGGTTGGGCCATTTTAAATCTCTAGATTGACTTGGAAGAAATTGAAAATCACAATATTGTTGAATCTTTCAATCTGAGTACACAGCATAGTTTTCCATTTATTTCCCCATTACGATATTTTAAATCTCTTCCCACAATGCGTTATACATTTGCCCTTGCTAAGTATTCTATGCCTATGCTTGTAAGTATTTCATGTTTTTGTTAGTTTACATAGTATTTTTTAAATGTATTTTCCAATTGTTGCTTTTATATAGAATTATTATACACTATTGACTTCTAACTCTGCCAAGCTACAACATTTATCTACTGTCTTTGGATCCTGCAAAGTTATAAATTAACTTACTAGTTGTGGTAGCTAATTTGCATATTCCTTGGGATTTTCTATGTATGAGAATATGTAATCCATTAGTTTAAAGAGTTTTTATTTTCTGTTCTAATAAGCATGCTTTTATGTTCTTTTTTTTTTTTTTACTTCCCCATTTCCTCCACATATTGACAATACAAGGTAAGTAGAAATGAAGAAAGTAGTCATCTCTGCCATTTTCTAGAAAAAAAATATTTAAAGTTTAATATATATTTATTAAGTATTATGTTAACTATAGATGTTTTTATAAAGGCTTTAATAAATTTGAGGATGTTACTTAAAACTCTTAGTGTTTAATAAGATTATCTTGTAAAAGTTTTAACTTTTTTTCAAATTCTTTTCTGTATCCATTGCAATAATGGATTTTTTTGTTGTTGATATCATTAACATGGTGAATTATTTTGATGTATTTATTTTTAAATAGACTTGATTTTTTAGAGCAGTTTTAGGTGAATAGCAAAACTGAATAGAAGGGAGAAAAATTTCCCACATAGCTCTATACCAAAATACCCATAACCTTCCCCTTTCAGCATTCCACATTATACATTTATTACAACTGATAAATTTATATTGAATCATATTATCATCTGAAGTCAATAGTTTACATTAGGGTTTATTCTTGATGATGTATGTTCTGTAGATATTGACAAGTGTGTAGTGATAGGCAATCACCATTACAGTATTATACAGAATAGGTTTTTTAAAATTTTACTTTCACCATGTTTTTGCCTTTTACAGAAAGTCATACGGTTGGAATTCTGTAGTAGGTAGCCTTTTGAGATTAAGTCTGCTAATAATTCACCTTAGATATTACTGGTGTTGGTAAGAAGAGTTTCAGTGTATTTGGGAGCCAACATTTTGGAGAAAGCCTCAGATATTATAATAAAAGAGGAGATGACATTTGTGTGAAGAAATTACTCCTTAGAGATGTTATGCTTTAAAATTAGTCAAAAGAGTGACAGTGATAGGAAACTGGTATAAAGACAATCATTAACCATATTAAGATGTTAGAAATGTTATAGCTTATAAACCTAGGAAAAATTTGTAAAAAAGAAAAAATTATAACTAAAACAGAGAATTATAGGAGCCGATTTATTTTTATCTATTTTTATTTTTGATGGACAAATAATAACTGTCTATATTTATGGGGAACAATGTGATTTTTTTGATACATGTATTCATTATAGAAAGAGCAAATCAAGCTAATTAACATATTTATCACCTCACCTATTTATCATGTTTTTGTGAGAGAATGTCTAAAATATATTCATTCAGCAATTTTGAAATGTACAATACATTAGTATTAACTATAATAAGCATACTGTGCATTAGATTATTAAAAGTTATTACTTCTATCTAAATAAAACTTTTTACTCTTTGAGCAACATCTCCCCTTTCCCTATATCCACCCCCTTAACCTCTTGTAACAACCCTTTTACACATCTATGAGTTCAACATTTTTAGATTCCTCGTTTAAGTGAGATGACGTAACGTTTGTCTCTTTGTGCTTAGCTTATTCATTTAGCATAATATTCTCCAGGTTCATCCAGGTTGTCACAATGAACAAAATTTAATGTTTTTTAAAGCTTTGCAATATTTGTGTGTGCGTGTCTATGTATTACATTTTATTTATCCATTTATCTGTTAATGGGCACTCAGTTGTTTCCCATATCTTGGTTATTATAAAAAATGCTGAAATCATTAGAATGCAGATATCTTTCTGAAGTACTGATTTCACTCCTTTTGGATATATCCAGAAGTGGTATTGCTGGGTCTTTTGTTAATTTTATTTTCATGTTTTGAAGATACTTTATGTTGTTTTCCAAAATGACAATTTTAATTTACATTCCCACCAGCAGTGCCCTGGTGTTCCTTTTTCTCCACAGCCTCATTAACACTTATTTATCATGTTAATAATAGTCATTCTAACAATATGAGGTGATGTATTATTGTGGTTTTAATTGGCATTTATTTAATGATTAAAGACGTTGAATATTTTTAATATGTTTGTTGACAATTTTTATGTCTTCTTTTGAGAAATGTCATCCAGGACCTTTGCCTGTTTCTTAATTAAGTTATTTGGTTTTTTGTAATTGAGTTTTGTTGTGCTCCTTATATATTTTGAATCTTAGCCAAAATAAAACATTTGGTGCGAAAATATTTTCTCCCAATCAGTGGGTTGTCTTTTCATTTTGTTAATTATTTTCTTTTTTTTGTATATAGTATGTGCCCAATTTAATTATTCTGTATGTGACTATCAAGGTTTCCCAACACTATTTATTAGACTATCCTTTCTTTATTTTGTGCTTTTGATGCCTATATTAAAAATCAATTGTCCATAAATGCATGAGTATACTTAATGATTTTTCCCATTGATTGGTATAACTTGTTTTTATGCCTGTGCCATACTGTTTTGATTACAGTAGATTTATAATATATATTAAAATCAAGGAATGTGATGCCTCCAGCTTTGTTGTTTTTGGTCAAGATTGCTTTGAGTATTTTGAATTTTTTTGTGGTTTCATAAACGTCTTAGGATTTCTTGTCTATTTCTGTGAACAATCACATTGGGATTTTGGTAGGGATTGCATTGAATTTATAGGATTCCTTGAGTAATATAGATACTCTAACAACATAATTTCTTCAATATGTTTCTATTCACTTGTTTCATTCATGTTTTATAGTTTTTGGTGTATAGATTTTTCTTCTCCTTGGTTATATTTATTCTTGTGTATTTATTTGTTTATTTTGCAGTGACACTCTAAATGGAATCCTTTTAGGTTTTCTTTTTCAAATAGTTCATTGTAAACATACAAAATTGCTTATAATTTTTGTGTATTGACTTTTTGAACTGCAACTTTACAGAACTTATTTATTAATTATGAAAGTTTTTTGGTGGAATAGTAGTGATTTCTAGATATAAGACCATGCCATTAGCAAACAGAAACAATTCCAATTTTTTTTTCCTATTTAGATGTGTTTTTTAAAAATTTTGTTTCTTTTTCATTTTTATTTTTTATTTTTTTTTGTTAGGACATGCAGTATTGCATTTAATAGAAATTGCAAAACTGGGCATTTTTGTCATGTTACTGATCTTAAAGATAAAGCTTCAATTTTACATCATTTAGTATTAAGGCAGCTGTGACCTTGTTATACATGGCCTTTACTAAATTGAGGTACATTTTTTAAATGCCTAACTTGGTGAGAACTTCTATCAAATGATTTTTGTGCATCTATTGAGATGATCATTAAATAATTTCTTTACTATTAGGGAGAAATTCAGTACAAAAGAGAAGATTTTAGACTAAGAACATTTAAAAATAACCTTTACTGTTATATCTAATGCTTAATACTTATTTTTCTTTTTATTTCAGCATAATTTAGCAAATATAATTATAACATTGTTCATAAATATTAGTTGCTTGAATTGTAAGAAATTGTCTTTTTTCCTTATTTTTCTCAATGACTGTATAATGTTCTTTATTTTATCTTCTTTTTTTTCTTCTTTCTTAGGTCTGTTAGAGTCTAGGTAAGCCAGACCTCTGTGCTTGTTTATAACTACCTGTCTATAGTTGCTACCTAGGAGACCTCATTCATTTTTATGAGTGTAAATACAACTTTAGTTCTTGATTCCCAAATACATATAGCTTGCAGTCTTCCAATATTATATATTGATTTGCCTAATCAAGAACGCCATCTGATATTTTAATGGGCAAAGCAAACATAACATATTCACAAATTAGCTTTCATAGTTCTCCCAAACTCTTTGATTTTTAATTCATAGGAAAGTGCATTCTTTTATTTGCTCAGAATAACAAGCAAAAAAAAATAAATAAACAAGTAAATAAATAAGTAGAGTGGAAAGGATAGCAAAACAAAAAAAAGTTGGAGTCAACTTTAACCTACTTATCTTTGATATTTCTATATCCAATCCAATGTTGTTAACTTTACCTCCAAAATATGTTCAACCTCTGAACACTCTTTATAACAACTATCATCATGTGTTACAGAGACCACTGGAATTATTTTCAAAAATCTGTATATGGCTAGATGCAGTGGCTCATGCCTGTAATCTCTGTACTTTGAGAGAAGTCAGGAGGATTGCTTAAGCCCAGGAGTTTGAAACAAGCCTGGGCAACATAGCAACACATCATCTCTATAAAAAAATTTTTAAAAATAGATGGACATGGTAGAGCACACCTATAATCACAGCTACTCAGGAGACAGAGGTAGGAATCATCTGAGCCTAACAGTTTGAGGTTGAGGTGAGCTGTGATCATGCTACTGCACTCCAGCCTGGGTGACAGAGTGAGATCTCAACTAAAAACAAACAAAAAAAGTCTGTATATGGTTTCTCATCTTTTCCCCAGTAAAGTTCTCAATTTTAACAAAAAAAGTAAGTTTTAATACAAAGTTTCACTTAAGCAGGATAAATTATAAAAACTTAATGCATAGCATAGTGACTCTCATTAATAAAGCTGTCTTATATACTTGATATTTACTAAGAGTAGACCTTAAGTGTGCTCACCACACACAAAATGTGACTCTGTAAGGTAATGATGATATTTATAAGCTTGACTGTGGTCATCATTTAATAAAGCATACATGCATCAAACATCACGTTTTATGCCTTAATACATATAAATTTTATTTTGTAAACTATGCCTCATTAAAGCTGTGGGTGGAAAATTGTCAGATTCAAATACCTTCTGTCCACATTCGTTCCCCAGTTTACTCAGAAAAATAAGTTAAATTTCTTATAATCATGAACAAAGACCTGCACAATCTGATCTCTATTTTCATTTGACCCACCTCTTACTAGTTTCTGCTTGCACACATGTTTTAGCTACACTGGCTTCTTGCTCATTCTTGAACACTTGCCTTTGTCTATGATTTTGAATTGGATATTCTTTTTGACAGAATTGATTTCTTCATGTAGTGAGAAATAATGAGATCTTTTCTGAGCACTGCCTTATTTTTAAAAGTAAAGTATTCACTTCTCAAATCAGTAAATCACAATGCCTTTACTCATTATCTTCCTAATTGATAATCTCCAAGTAACACCAAATAGGTCAATATAGAATACAAAGCATTGACAAAACAAAGACATGCGGCACATGAAGGCACATGGTAACAAGTACACAAAAATTTATTAAAAATTTATGTAGGTTTCTAACTGGGTGTGGTGGCTCATGCCTGTAGTTCCAGCTACTTCAAAGGCTGAGGCAGAAGGACCGCCTGAGCCCAGTTGGTCTAGGCTGTGGTGGCCGTGAGCATGTCACTGCACTCCAACCTGGGTGACAGAGTGAGACTTCAACTCAAAAAAAAAAAAATAAGTGGGTTCCATTGCCACCGTAATCACTTGCCTGCATTTAAATCACTTGTGACTGAAACTTAAGATGATGTTAGAACTCCCAGGATTTTGGTGTAGAAACTATGATAAGCATCATACATATTACCTAAGTTGGGAATATTCCTAAATGCCCACTTCAGATATAGCCAAATGGAAAACAAAAGACATCTTAAGGGTAGAACTAGGAGTTATGTTGTGCAAAAGACCATGAGGCACCTTGATATGAACAGAATCAATGTCATTCAAAGAATATTCTCCTACTTTCAGGATAAGTGTGTCTCAAAATACATACTGAGCATAATTTTAAAATTATACATCAGTGTTTGTTGAGTGTCTTCTATTATTTGCTTTTCTTACTGTAATTATCTTGCCTGTGTTTCATTTTTTATATTGGCTGTGTCATTACTTACAACTCATATTTTAAATCTACAATTTTTTCTTTTTTTTTTGAATTGGAGTCTCACTCTGTCACCCAGGCTGGAGGGCAGTGGTACACTCACAGCCACCCCAATGTAGTGCAGTGGCACACTCACAACCTACTGGGCTCGTGATCCTTCCACTTCAGTCTTCCAAGTAGCCGGAAACACAGACACGTGCTACCACACCTGGCTAATTTTTTATTTTTATTTTTGTTGTAGAGAGGAAGTTTTGTCAAATTGCCTGGACTGGTGTTGAACCCACAGGCTTAGGCAATCCACTCTCCTTGGCCTCCCCAAGTGCTGGAATTACAGGTTGAGTCATCAAGCCTGGCCTAAATCTACAGATCTAAGTGAAGGAAACCACAATTAGAACTGATTTAACTGTGTATGATCACTAGGTAAATATAATTACAAAAAAAAAGGTTCATCTACATATTCTGATCAACAGATTCAAGGCTCAATGTCTTTGAACTAATATCTTTTTGAGAAATGCATGAGTGCATTTTGAATCAAAAAAGAAAATGAATTAAATATTTTATCACTAGAGTGTTATATTATAGTTGTTATTATAAGTATTTTAAAAATTGATTCAATTCTCCTCCCAGAAAAGTAAGATTTAATCTTCTGATTACACTTAGACATGCTTGCATCAGTCAAGAAATTATGAACTGAATTGATGTATGCAATTCCAAGGAGACACTTTAATAGCCAAACAGAATTCTCAGTACTTTCTTCCCCTTGACATAACCATCACTGAAACAAATATGAAGATACTTTTCTAATGGTTAACTAAATAGTCAGAATGAATAGTGATCTTCTGAAGAGCCTGACTAAATGTGTAACTATGATTAGAGAAAAAGATGTGTTGTATTAGCCACTGGCATATGAAATTTGGTTAGTAGCATTAGCATAGTCTATCCTATTCTGACTAATACACTAATATATCATAATATTTACTCATATATTTTATTTTTGCTATCTAAGCCTAAGAATATATACCTCATTAAGTCATAGATTTTTTTCATTAGATTTGGAAGAGGGTACACTATGTTGTGTCTGTTTGATCAGTAAAATAAATAGACTCTTACTAAAATATATCCAATCAAGCTTGTCAGTTGCATGAATAAATGAATGCAACAAAGAAATGTATTAATATTCCTAATGTTGCAAAATATCTATGTTTAGTTATAGAAAAGCATGGGTATAAAACTGTATGCCATTAATAAATTTTTATATTGAAAGGCAATGCAAATATGTGGTTTGTACTAAATTTTTATATTGAAAGGCAATGTAAATATGTGGTTTGTACTTAAATAAGTTACCCAGTTTTATTTTAAACTTGTGATTTAAACTTAGGCCTTCTAAGTTTGTGTTTACTAGAGTCATCTTTTAAAATATTAATATATATTTGGGATTTTTTTTTCAAAGCAATGATTTAGTAACATTGATGCCTTCATCTAATCCATTTCTTAAGTCTTATAAGCATCATTCATACTCACTGAAGGGATAAAGTGATTTTATTAATGGAGCAACATCTGTTCTGTCAGAAGTAAATGAGTTCCCTGCAGGACAAATAATAAAATATATTGCCAATAAACACAGCTGGTAAATTGTTAATAAAAACACAACAGATTAAAGGAAAAATAACTGTGGATTCAATATGTATGATGAAAGTATATAAATAAATTATTTTATTATAAGTCAATTAAACTAGAGTTTGTAATTTTTAACATGAATATAACTTATCTTTCAGTAATAGCCCTTTGATTATTGAAATCAGAAATTCCCAGTATTATTATATAATTGCAAAATGTTAATTGTGGGATTTGAAAAAACTAAACATAGGCAACATGAAAACTGCTAAACTGAAATGATGCATAAAGAATAATTAGCCAAAAATTAACAGCCACTTATATTTACCTATTGGCTAACAATCAGTCAATATGAACAACATAAACATTGAAAGAGAAAATTAACATTACTTATATTTGAAAGGCTTTTACTATAAGGCTAAAATTTTAGCTTTAATTTGTTAGTCTACTACAGTTACTGAAAATTTTAAATAAGAAAGTAAAACAATTAAAAAAAGTGCTGGAGAAAAAAATTATTTTCAGTACAGTTGGAAGAACTGAACAAAGTGTAAGAGTAAAAAGAACCAAAGTCATCTGTTTTACTAAACTTGAGATTTCACTTTTAGCATTATTTAAGTAACATTACACAGTGTATCTTAACCTCAGCACTTTTAACATTTGGACCAGATAATTATTTGTAAATCAAAGAAGGAATCGCCTTGAACATTGTCAAGCATTCTCTGGAGGGATTTGGTGAAGTGTGTCAATGTAAAATTGCCCTCTGTTTGAACCACTGTTTTACAGTGAAAAATTCTTTGATGTATGTACTTATACAATTTCAAAACTCCAGATTTCAAGGGGATGCATCTAGAGAGAAAATGCTACCTTTCAACCCTTTTTTTTAAAATTCATAGTATATCTTAAAAGCTACTGCTTCTTGGAAGTCTTCTAAAAATTTTGCATAGAAGTGAGTTTTTTTTCTCTGCCCTCCTATTTTAAATTGTTTATTATAGCAATTTATTTCTAACTCTTTTAGTTATATATGAGACAACTGTTAAAGGGTAAGGATTTATCACAGTGTGTGAATATGGTGGGTGATAAATATATACATTTATATACAGTTGAAAAAAATCGAAGACATTTGGAAAAACAGAGTACTGTATTTTTTCTTCTATAACATCACACAATTTTTTGATAAGTTTGATAGTCAGAGATATTAAATAATGTTTGATTGTGCATACCTGGTTGCGGAGAACATGTATAAGGCAATGTCTTTTTGTGTTTCAAGGCAGACAGAAATTTCTGCCTTGATTTTTTAATCTTTTTCATCCTTCACATTCTAATAAGTGCATGTCTGCTTCCAAAGTGTATATGAGCTCCATCATCCAATTCTCCTAATTTTCAGATAGAGCTGAAATTTAGAGCAGTGGTCCCCAATATTTTTGGCATCAAGGACCAGTTTTGTGGAAGATGATTTTTTCACACAGGGGTGGGGATGGTTTTGGGATGATTCAAGTGCATTCTATTTATTGTACACTTTATTACTATTATTATTACATTGTTATGCTTAATGAAATATGTATAATACATACATTATAAAATATAATTTAAATATATATTTATATGTAATAAATACATATAAAATAATGATACAACATAAATAATTATATATTACAATTAGACATAATTATACAGTTATTATGCCACAAACGATACAATTGAAATACATCCACTCATTTGTCACTCACTCATATGATTTCGATATGAGTCTGAAAGCAATTAATTTATTATAGTCTCTATACAGCCAAGCCTCACTGATAATATTAATCTGTATTTGCAGCTTTTCCCCAATGCTAGCATTACCACCTCAGCTCCACCTCAAATGATCAGGTATTAGACTTTCATAAGGAGTATGCAACCTAGATCACTCGCCTGTGCAGTTTGTAATAGAGTTCAAGCTCCTATGAGAATCTAATACAACTGCTGATCTGACAGGAGGTGGAGTTCAGGCAGTAATGACAACACTTGGGAGCAGTTGTAAAAATACAGATGAAGCTGTGGCCTGCCACTTTCCTACTGCTCTGTTGCTGGGTTTCTAACAGGTCATGTTACCATTGCCAAAGGCCTGGGCAGTCCATTGTCCATGAATTGTGGACCCTTGATCTAGAGTATTGCCTTTCTTGCCCAGATTACAGTAGGTATTTCTTGATGAAAATTCTTGCCTCTAGGTTTTCCTTGTTACTTGTTGTATCCAAATGATATTTGACTTGTTTAAAACCTTTTTATAGCTTTCCATTGTCTGAGGAATAAAATGCATTACATGACTAATAATGAATCAAGTTATGTGTCTGTCTGTACAGTTCACATTTGCCATTTTCCATATGACGTCTTATGTTCCATTTTTTTAAAGTCTCATTTTTATGTCTTCAGACTTACATATAACTGATACTTTCTGCCTGTGTCACCATTCTCACTCTCCAACCACTACTTTTTCAAGACAATTTCCATCTATGTCCTCAACTTAACAGTTTCAGAAGAAAACTTTCCTGGATCAATTATTACCGTGCCAGCTGCCACTCCTCAGTATTTCATGTTTTATAACACTTGACACACTGGTAGAAACTTATTTTTTGTCAATCTCTTTGCAGCATTAACTCAGAGGACAAAGCTTATGTCTTTTTTATATAGTCTCCTGGCACT